>JACXGK010007241.1:0-25514 GCA_016801125.1 Novumbra hubbsi | reverse complement strand
TGTGACGCCGCCCCCGATGTGCCCAGCTGTGACGCCGCCCCCGATGTGCCCAGCTGTGACGCCGCCCCCGATGTGCCCAGCTGTGACGCCGCCCCCGATGTACCCAGCTGTGACGCCAGCTGTGACGCCACATTCTTTGAAATATACAACCTTGTTTCCAAAAAGTTGGCACAGTGTGTAAAATGCAAATAGATTCAGAAGGACCAATTGTTGTAGTTTTGGGAAAAAGTTTCCCATTCTTGCTTGATAGGATTTTAACTGCTCAACTGTTCAGGGTGCCCTTTGTCTTATTTTTTGTTTCATAGTGTGCCAAATGTTTTTAACCCTTGAAGCCCTATGGGTCATTTGGGAACCCAAAATCCGCCTGTCAGAACCTTGACCTTTTGACCTCTCAGGAGGTTATCCTTTGTTTTAGAATGATGTCCATTACATTTGGGACTCTGAAACCCCATAACTGAAAGAAGGATGAATAGTTAACATTGTTTGAGGAGACCTAATGAGTTTATTAGTAACAATATGTGAAGAGAATACAAAAAACGTATGTTGACATGTAGTTGCTTTTATTGAGAAGGCCAAAATATTCTCCAATAGGTAAGGCTTATTATGTCACATATGGACATCACCAGGGATTCAGAACCACTCAAAAAAAAAAAAATTGGAACATGTAACATAATATACAAGTATTCTGCATTATTGCTTCCAAAAATTGTACAATATCAACCAAAATTGACAATTTAGGATCCCTGTATCAGTATGATGGATCATTTATTCAAAAAATCAAAACAGATTCAAATTCAGATCAGATCAGATTAACCCCTGAAAAAAGGAATCATTTTTTCTTTGCCATCATGAAAAACAGTGTTTTTGTGGTTGAGATTTGGAAGGTTTTTACTTTACAGAAATACACAAACGACATGTCATTCTTTGCAGCTGAATGTCCCCTACATCATGGAAAAAACCTCCAACTGGGCTTCCATTATTAATAATTCCGGAGATATAAATAGAAATGTAACAGGTGCGCTTTTCGACCCAAAATTGCCTCAAAGAGGTTTCAGTCCAGATATGGAAGGCTTCTACTTTGCAGAAATACATAAACGACATGTTATTCGTTGCATAAGATTCTCCCCTACAACTTATAAAGAACCGTAGGCTTCTATCTTTAATATTTCCGGAAATATAAATCGAAATGCAACACGTGCAATGTTTTTTTTTTCGTGTTTTTGTAGTCGAGATTTGGAAGGCTTTCCCTTTACGGAAATAGACATTCGACACGTTATTCTTTTCGGACAACTGTCCTCTACAATGAGCAAAAACTGTGTTTTTGTGGTTGAGATTTGGAAGGTTTCTACTTTACAGAAATACACAAACGACATGTCATTCTTTGCAGCTGAATGTCCCCTACATCATGAATACTTATGTTTTTATACTATTATTATGAATGACTGTAACACCTACCTGTTCCCTCTGGTCTTCTTGTTCAGTGACAACCCCCCCCCCCCAAAAAAAAATGAATACTTATGTTATTTGTCTATTATCGGTACACAACAGCATATATTCTAGAAATAATTTACTGCCGTCTTTATCTTCACGCAAAGTTCATAGGGAAACTATTGAAACAGCTTACAGTTACTGATTCATTAATACCTATTTACGATTGTCTTTCAAATTCCTCTATGCAATGAGTATTCAGTAGTGTCATCAGGTTTGTAGTGTTTGTCTAAAGTTTAATCATTATGTTAGTTTTGTGCTAAGTTTTTTTTAGAGGTTTTTAGAAAATATTGTATACATTCAGGAACTGTGTGTTAGCAGTTTTGAGAAACATTTAATTGTACTAATTTCCTATTAAATGCAATGTAAAGTTGTAAACAAATGCCTTTCAACAGCAATTCAGGACAACTTCAGCAGAAAAAAACAAGCCTTGTGTTTAAATCAATATTCTTATCCACTATGATGCTCATTCTATTTCTTTGTCATATCATTCATATTTGTCAAAAGTTGTGCTTACCAAACCTTGACGCATTCTTCAGTCAATGAAATACCACAAAGATAAGAAGATCAGGCGGTTTTGAACTTGACGTCAAACAGCACTGCTATTTTCAGTGAATGGGAAGGACCAAGATAGGAATTAGCATATCTGACATTCGTTTCACAGACCCAAATGTGTTCAGAGATTTTGTTTATTTATATTTTTACACCTAAATTTCAGTCCTTTGTAACAAATCTGTTAGTTCATTAAATCTGTTAGTTCATTAATGGTTTTATGACCAAACAAAAAGAACAGAGGTGATCTTTACAAAAGTTATTTAAAAAATGTTTCCTTGTATATTCTAGTGCAAAGAAGAATGACTGAGAATGAGGTAGACACATACTAGAACTATATGGGTTACCTATCAATGCCTAACATCGCACAAATCGATTTCTGTTCTTCTTTCTCACTTATTACTTAGTCTAACACTAGTTTTAGGTAGGTGTGAGATGCTTCCTGTGAGTAGTTGTCCTTTACAACAAGGTTGCAGATTGGAGCATCTGTGCTTTGAATCAGAGTAGCAGACTGGCTTGCTGTGGTTGGCTGTTTACCTGGGCTTGGTATTTGTGTCGTAATTTAACCTGACAACTGCAGGTTTAATGTGCTTTATACAATTCATTTGAGTGATTCATGATTTATGTATTCTTTTTTTACTGTTGCTATATTACCAGCAAAGTCAATAGGCTGGCTGATTTTAAAAGGTGTTGAATACCGCTACGATGAGTAAAGCCTGGACTGGGTTTTTACCACAATAGGATGGTACTTCTTTATAGGGGTAGACAGGCTCATATTAATGCTTAATACAATTTGATTCACTTTATTCCTTTATTATTATGGCCAATCCTCTCACCATCCTCAGTGAATCTGGCCAAATGGTTTGGATAACTCTGCTACATGTCCTTAGTGCAAAACTTAACCTTAAGTGAATTCTTTTGAAAGATTTTATAACAATGTTTTTACCTCCTTTGTACAATTTTCTTTCATGTTGTCAACCTCACCAAAGCCATCAACCCACATGATTTGCATCCATCTCTCTCTTCACACCTTCTTGCATTCTTCCGAACACATACATGTGGCATACACTTTTCTAGCTTGTTAGCTGGTTTCAGTGTCTGTCTCTAGCTTTTTCTGGTCTATGCGTTTTCACACCTTTGCAGCGTCCGGTGCAGCTGTGATGGAAATAAGTTAACGAAGGTATAAGCTCAGCGTGGGTGAACACACTGCTTTTCTCAGAAGTATACCTGCTAAGACATTGAACACCAACCTCCAACCACATGAAATTGGATTCAAACTATTTAATGTAGTGATTCATCTAAAGTTTTGATACACATGTACAGTATGTTCAAACTTTAATCATTGCTCTCTCATTAGAATGGAGAAGTTGTCTACAATTGCCAAGCAGCCCACTTCCACTCTCACTACCTCTTACCCTAAAATGACTGTTATTCACAGAAACACAAAACATGACTGTTAATTGACAGGCGTATATGGAGGATTGATTCCTTTTCTCTGTCATCCACTGTTCCAAGGCCCAGCCTATCTGTGTGGCATCTGCTTTTCAACACACAAAATGGTCTTATTTCCTACCTTTATTTAAGTTATCCATGACCAAATTGCATAGCTGTGTTTGCATACACAACCGGTCAAGAGTTTTCAGTATTCCAGTTTTCATTGACAATCTTAATGTACTATAAAATGAAGACATTGACCAAGTAAACAATTGGAGACAAAAGAAATAGCAATGGGATAATTTTGTTTAACTAAATTGAATCAACATTTTTTGAATCATCAATGTTGCCGAACACAATCATGGCGTTCTTTCTACCTTTGGAATCAAATATTGTTTGGAAATATTTTCCCAACACTGTTGCAAAAGTTCCCAAAATGAGTTGCACTCAGAGGTGGCTTTTCTTTCACCCTTCTGCCCAACTCATCCCAAACCAACTTGAGCATCCCAAACCAATAGAAGGCGGTGCTGGCCATTCCATGATTTGAAGCCTGCCATCAGGTTTGCTTCTTCCAAGGTAGGTTTGCTGTAGCCTGGTGGTATGTATGGGCTCATTATCTTGCTGTGGGATGCATCCCTGACCAACTAGGTGAACACTAAAGGTCACTGAATGACGCTGCCAAAGGCTGTGGTGGCCATTGTGGTTTAAGTTGCCAATCACTCTGTGCAAGTGGCTGACTCTGGAACCAGCAAAATATCCTGCTAAATCCTCCTAAATCTCCCTGTCTTGACTAGTCCCCTGGCACTGCTTCAGGGCCCAGGCAGGCCTTTCTTTCACCATCTTAGCTGTTTTTATTTTTGCCACTTAACCCCTCAAGCCTGCAGCTTCAAATTCTTGTTTTCACAGTTAAAACTGAGACGTGTTTTCTTCAACAAGTGTTAAACTGTGCATGACAGATATCTGCCTGTCAGAGTTTTTTATCAGTTTCTAGGATTCTTTTGATGGTGTAGAAAACTCTACTCATTGACACCCTGGCTTATTTTTGCTTGTCTTTCAGCCTTTGTTCGTTTTCTTTTTCTCTGCATTATAATAGCAATATACCATAATACTTGCTGTCCTAATAATGCTAACTGTCATGTCCTGGCTGGAAGCCCCTAGCCTACTCTAAGCTTTGGGGCTCGCAGTCATGACATGTCACTTAGAGAGGCCTCTGGCCTTCTCTATGCCGCTGTGGGCTCCCCAGTCAGAGCAGCTGTGTTCAGTTGACTCTGATTGGGGAGCCTACTTAGGTTAGGCTATGGCCACACGTTAGGTGTGGTTGATTGTTTGTGTTCCACAACGTTCATGGTGTGTCTTTTGTTTAATTCAATTTCAGTGAATACTCTACATGCTTCTTGGTATATCGTTTTATGTTGGTTAACACCTTTCATTTCTGTGTACAGTCCGTATAGTTTGTTTTCGTTATTGGATTGAATCACCTTTCATTTACCACAATGTCTGCATTTGGTTTCGCCATGCACAACAGCCGTGACACTAACGAGGGTGTAGTAACACTGCTTTTTATACGGACAGAGGGTTTGTAAATAATGTTCGGAAGTTGGGACCCCTGTTGGAATTGTTAGCATCACCTTTCAAGGCTTAATCTACTTCCATTGCTACAGAAGAGCTGAACGTTGTTAACCCATTACTTGTTCCTAAAAAAATATTTTTCACTTGTAGATTAGGGCCGAGTTCATTTACTTCGCTGATTTCCTTTAATGAAGCTGAATAAGAAGAAGGCTGAAAGAAGGCTGAAAGACATTATCACACTGTGAATGACTTTCCAAAGTCCTTGAAATTGTTAATTGATTACATTCTCAAACAGCTACATTGTTACAGTTGTGGTCAAAAGTTTACATACACTTGTAAAGAACATGTATATCATGGCAGTATGAGTTTCCAATAATTACTACAACTCATATTTTTATGGGATGGAATCATTAAAGCACATACTTCTTTGTCACAAAAAACAGTAATGAAATGTGGTTCTTTTATGAATTTATTATGGGTCTTATGAAAATGTGACCAAATCTAATATACATACAGCAACTTCAACAATCAATTGTAATGATGTAGAAAGTTGTATAGGCTGCCGTGCAAGAAGGAAGCCCTTGCTCCAGAAGTGGCACCTTAAGGCTCGACTGAGGTTTGCTGCTGATCACATGGACAAAGACAAGGCCTTCTGGAGGAAAGTGCTATGGTCAGATGAAACGGGAGTTGACTTCTTTGGTCACAATGACCAAAAATATGTTTAGAGGAGAGAAGGTGAGGCATTTAACCCCAAAAACACAATATCCACTGTCAAGCATGGTGGTCATATTTTCCGAAGACCCCTAATGAAGTTATAAAATTATAAATTTCATGACAAGGAAGTATGTGCTCCAATGATTCCATCACAGAAAAATAAGAGTTGTAGTATATATTGGAAACATACTGCAATGACATACATGTTCTTTACAAGTGTATGTAAACGTTTCAACACAACTGTACATTGAGCAGCTCACTGAATACAGGTGGAGTATGAAAGATGTTTGAAATTGATGTCTGGAAATGATAGTTCTGCAAACTATAAGCTATTTTATAAAGTCACATTGTAAATTGAGCATTTCCACTAGTAAATTTGGTCTTTGGAATGTCCTGTGTGATTTAATTTTGAGAATATATGTATGTAATTGACACTTTAATTTGTTTCTCGCAATATAAATTGACAGTTGTAAATTTAACTAGTCTTCAACATTTATTGAAGTAAAACCATGAACATGGAAATGTTGTCTTAAACTGGGTTTTCCAAAATAAAGAGAACCCGGTATTTGCCCTATCTCTTGTTTTCTAATCCGATAGAATAATCCCTCCGAAACTGAAGGAGTAAAACTGTCTCCACTATAGGGTAGTCTACAACACACATGATTTAAGGATTTTATTCAGGCCAGCTGCTTTCAGTGATTACTGTCAATGTATGTCAAGTCTTTGTTAAACTATTAAATATCCAGTGCTTTTTACTCTCCAAGCGTGGGTCAATGAGTGTTTCCTCAAGGGAATTTTGTTGCTGTGGAGGGACTTTTTACTCGGGGTGAGTAGGGGGTGCTACAGGCACCTCTGCATGCATCACCACAGACAGCTCACAACGTATATTACCACAAGCCGCCCGCATTCAAATGTGCTTAGAAAATGATTACACAATGTAAACTAGGTAACATTGTCTTCTGAACTCAATTTAACTGTAATCACTCTGTAAAACAATAAAAAGTAATTGAGGAGTATTTTGCTGAAGAGTAATAAAAACCTTGCAGACTCACTTTGTTCATGTAGGCCTGGGAATTACATAAACCTTTTGGTTCATCAGCCAATGAGGCAGATCTATTGAACATGTTCCAGACACTCTCCTTTTGCTCCACTTCACCGGCCAAAAGCGGCCGTATCAACCACTCATCACACACCTGTCTCGTTTCCCCAATAAGCTGTGGTAAATAATGCCCTCTGTTTTCCCATGGCCTTTGTTGGTTAATGTTACATGTCCCTGTGTTATGCCACAAACTCGGTGTTCTAGCGCACTGCTTTTCTAAACTTTTGCTTTGCTATTAAGACTGAGAGCTCTTGCATTTGCATCTTTGTGTGAGGAAATGGGAGCGGGAGCATAAAGCCTTATAGCTCCATACGGAGGTCCGATGGTTGTCACGCGGCAAGGTGCTGGCCCGTGTGAATGAGCTGCGGGAGGAACTTAAAGGGTTTCTGATAAACGAGAGGTTGGATTACTCAAATCTGTTTTCAAGTGATGAGTGGCGTGCAAAGCTGGCACACCTGGCAGATATGTTTCATCATCTGAAGGAACTGAACACACAGATGCAAGGCCGAAATGAAAACCTGCTTACAAGCACTGATAAAATAAATGGATTCGGTTTAAAGGTGCACCTCTGGCAACAACGTGTGCAAAGTGCCAACCTTGAGATGTTCCCAATCACAGAGAAACGGCAAAATCACACTGCTGCACTGTGCGAGGTAATAGGTAAACATTTGAAAACTCTTGAGAAGTTGTCATTTCATTTCTCTTCGGCCTCCACTGAATGCCTTGACTGGGTTAGGGACCCATACAGACCAGCATCAGTTGTTGGAAAGGACATGACTTTATAGGCGCAGGAGGAAATAACTGAACTGAAACAATATTGGGGTTTAAAGCTAAGATTTGCTGATCTTCAGCCAACAGTTTTGAGTTCCCCATTCTGGCCAACAAAGCTGTTTTGACATTGCTGCCATCTTCCAGAACATCTGTGTGAGCTGAGCTTTCCAAGCCTAACTGCTATGAAAACTGAAAACAGAGAGAGACTGAGAGCTGTTGAAGAAGAGCTTTGTGTGTGTTTTTCTTCAATTCCTGCCAGGATATTGGCTTTGTGTTCATCTGAACAAGCCCAGGTTTCACACTGAGTGAGTGTAAATAAATTGAGAAACTATATTGCAATTGTATATACTGTTTTAGGCTACAGAGTGTCATTTTGTAAAATGTTTGGTTGGTGGTGTGCCGCAAGATTTTTCCAATGTAAAAAATGTTCCCTGACTCAAAAAAGGTTGAAAAACACTGGTCTAGACTCTGTTTAAATGTCAGAGAGACAACCGGTAAGTAACCATACTATTCTAAAGTGAGTCTATGTAGTCTTGTTTTACGTTGCTCTAGTTTACTACTGTAAATGTTTGTCAAAAAACAAATGATGTTCAAGAACAAGACTATTTTCCATTACAACCCCCTCTGCCTTCAAGTAATTCAGCAAACAATAATCCAGGGCAATCCACATTTGCACCATATTCAGCAATGCGGTCACTGCACTGTTGTTTGCGTTTTAAATGCCATCCAAGTGAAGCAGGTATACAAAGTGTCTTTATCATTTGCAGGAGGGTGGTGTGTTCTAATAGTGTAAATGGACAGGCCTCCTCTTTCTTCAGCTGACGGTGAGCGATAGTGAAAGATTATCAAGACAGGAAGGGGATGTTAGTCGTCATATCCAGAGAGGAGCATACTGGCAAATAGAGATGGCCATGAGAAAGCGTTGGATTGAATTAGTGTTCGATTGCAGTCATGCAGCCTTCGGTCACAAGCCTAAACCCTACAAACTCAATAAAAGACATACACTTTTCTCCTTTGATAGTGAGGTTCTGTTTATCAAGTACTGTAAACATGCTATGGAATAGCTCATCAACGGTAGATCAATGAAAGACAATGTCATCAAGGTAGATGTGACCCCTGGGCTCCACACAAGGACATATATTGGAAGCAGCTAAATCCAAATGACATGCACTAGGAACACACTAGTGGGTGAGTAGGTAATAAAAGCTTTGAGGTTGTAACTGCAGGACCTGTAAATACCCCGATAGAGTTTAAAAAGTGTGGTTAAGATAGTGGATTGGGGTGCAAAGGTCTGCATGTGAGATGACATATCAACAGGTTCAGAGACTTCTATTTGCGAACCATTAGACTGCATTATAATGGGGCATTATATTATCCATTACAATCTGTATTAACAGTAAATAGTAAATACTATATTACCCAGATTATTAATCTGTAGAAACAGTAATTGGGAGAACTGCTACCACACTGTACAGGAACTGAAATATACAAATATTCATAGATTTGTTTTGTGAAACCAGTTCCTAGAACAACAGAATGGTCTGTGATTTCTTTTTGGAATGGTATTCAAAAACAAACTGCATGTATAAGAAAACAAATGACAGTTTAAAAAGATTGCACGACGCTAAGCAAGAATATTCTTTTAACTTAAAGACGTTTAATCATTATGCACGGAAGACATAACATTAAATGAATCTCTCCAAAAACCACGCTTCCCTTCCTAACCTCATGTTTTAGACTCTTTGGTGGTGGAAACTGGGTTACAGCACATAACAAAGTGAACCACTAACCCGACACACTGACACAGATAAACAAAGCAGGCCTTAAAGTGGCAGGCCTTAGGTAGCTGTAAAGCTTCTAGCAAATGCACTTTAACATACCCATCTGCAATGATTTGAACAGTGTTTGTGTTCATGCTTGTTTTTTATATGTCTGTTAAAATGGCTTCATGCATTCTGCCTCAATACACAAAATGAAACCATTATTATTAAAATTATTATCAGTTGTTTAATTCTGTTTTTGGATTTATACAGACCATAAAAATGATTCAGTCCTGAAATGGTGCGGAGTTAGAACATGACCTCATATCCTATGAAATGTTATAATATATAACTAATATTACTTTGTTAAATCTGGACTTAAAAATGGAGAGATTTAAATATGTTTGGTTTTTTTGGCATTGTATTTAAAACAAATGCTGAAATTGCTCAAATGTATTCAGCAAATGTTTATTTAAATCACTTTTAAATATTGTCTAAATACATATTGTATGTAACGAGTAGTGTTTTTACCATTTACAAATATTTTAATCGGTAGTACAAAATCTCAAAACAGGGAAAAGGTATTGAAAGCATGAAAGGTTTTGGCTCCATCTGTTGGAGACAAAAGGTTTATAATAGTACACCACCTTGCCCCAAAAAATATCATTGCCAACAGGGAATATCAGCCACATGGAATATCATTGCCCTTCTTTTAATCAAAAGGGGGTGTAAAAAAAGGACAGACACAGAACAGACCATAGACAGACATAGACAGACATAGAACAGACCATAGACAGACATAGAACAAACCATAGCCTGGGTGTCTGTAGTCTTTTTGATGTCTTTTTGATGTTCCATGCTTTCCTAAGACATCTTGTTTGGTAGATGCCTTGCTCCTAGGGGAGATGGCAACCGATAATGCACTCCGCTGACTCTGGTGCGATCAGCAGCAGAGCAGCTGGCGTACCAGGAGAGGATGCTCTCAATGGTGCAAATCCTCCAGGTCCCTGGAACTATAGGCAGATGACCACACTGAGCTTAGCATGGACATTACCATTAACCCAGGGTGTTTGGTTGGGGAAAGTTCCTAACTTTTATAGTATAGTCATGGCCAAACGTTTTGAGAATGACACAAATATTCTTTTTCAAAAGTCTGCTGCCTCAGTTTTTATGATGACAATTTGCATATTCTCCAGAATGTCATGACGGGTGATCAGATAAATTGCAATTAATTGCAAAGTCCCTCTTCTCGCCATGAAAATGAACTTCATCCCCAAAATGACATGTCAGTGATCCTCTCAGGGAGCCCAAGAAAGACCAGCAAGCGCCAGGACCGTCTCCTAAAGTGGATTCAGCTGTGGAATTGGGGCACCACCAGTGCAGAGCTCAGGAATGGCAGCAGGCAGTGGTGAGTGCATCATCAAACACAGTGAGGCAAAGACTTTTGGAGGATGGCCTGGTGTCAAGAAGGAATAAAGAAGCCGCAAAGAAAGAAAATAAGACACTTCTCTCCAGGAAAAACATAAGGGACCTACTGATATTTTGCACAAAGGTACAGAGATTGGACTGCTGAGGACAGGGAAGTCCTTTTCTCTGATGAATCCCCTTTACGATTGATTGCGGCATCCATCCTGTGTCATGCCAACAGTAAAGCATCCTGAGACCATTAATGAGTGGGGTTGCTTCTCAGCCAAAGGAATGGGCTATATCACAATTTTTTCCCAAGAACACACCCATGAATACAGAAAACAACCTCTGACAGCAACTTCTCTTAACCATCCAAGAAATGTTTGGTGACAAACCATACCCTTTCCAGCATGATGGCACACTTCTCCATAAGGCAAAGGTGATAAATAAGTGGCTCGTGGCTCGAACAAAATATCAACATTTTTGGTCCGTGGTCAGGAAACTCTCCAGACCTTAATCCCATTAAGAACTTGAAAAACACTGCAGCCGCAAACTTTGTGGCCCTTACCCATCTTAAAACAGCCAAGTCCGACGAATTTACACATAATGCGTGTGTGTGTGCCACAAAAGTGGGGACAAGTTTCGGCAAGCTAATTTTCCAGCTTGCCGAAAATCTTCTAAAGTCTCAATTAACATTAAAATGCACTTAATAACTTTTATAAAATGGAAATGAAAACGGCATTTGACATCTAATTTTCAAAGACTTGAATGTGCTGTGCAGTAAACGAGCTAAACAGCACCCCCCGTAATTTTTAAATGTTCATTAACATTTGAATACAGTCCACTGCAATTAGGGGTACGTCTTTGAAAATGAAAATGTCAAAATGTTATTACATTTTAATATTTCAATTGTAATAGAACGCCCATATTACAATGAGAAAATGCTAATGCAATTTGGATTATTTCATTTTTTGTTGAATATTCTAGTCTCAAATAACACTTACAAATATTGAACACGAAAATACATTTGTAAAATTGCATCATATTTCAAATTGACATTTGAAAAAAGTCCCGTATGTATGTTCGACTATTCAGTGTATCACATAATATCAGTGTAACCAATGGTAAAATGTTACAAACGCTTGAACATGGATTACAACTCTTTTTCCCAATAGAGGACTGTATTAGTGTTTAGGGGAGTTTTCATTGATTACCTTGGAGCTAGATTTATTTTGAGTAACTATCACTAAAATATCAACAAATATAAATATTATTCATGTTTAGAGAGGTTTGTTATTTAACAATGACACTTTTCCACTAATACACTGACCACTTTTATTTTGAGATGTTACACATTTTCGTGACCCGGATGTATTTTTTTAATGTTGCTCGCAAGACGCTGCTCGCAAAGAAAGTTGGTACGGTAACTGAAGTGTCTTTAAAATAATAGGTAACTATCACAGGTTACCGGCAGAAGTATTTTTCAGGTTTCAACAGTTTTATAAAGAAGGCATCTAAACCAGCAAAACCACCGGAAGAGTTTCACGGGGTGACTGTGATAGCATACAATTTACATTTTGAAGAAAGCGAAAGTAAACTGTTTTCTGAAGCGGCCTACTTAGCGGAGAACCGCACCATGGCTCAAAGTTCATTGAATGAGGAAATGTCCGACGGTCCATTTCTCCTTCAGGAAGAGCTGACCTGTCCAGTGTGTAAGGATCTCTACCGGGAGCCCGTGCTTCTGTCATGCTCCCACAGTTTCTGTAAAGACTGTTTGGAGCAAAGCTGGAAGAGGCAGGAACAGAGGTGTCCTGTGTGCAGGAATAACTGTAATGGTGAGCAACCCATACCCAACCGTGCGCTGAATGGCGCCTGTGAGTCTTTTCGGAAGGAAAAGAACTGGCTGGTACCTAACGCGATCGGTAACGTGTCTCTTTGTAACCTGCACCATCGGGAGCTTCAACTCTACTGCGTAAAGGACGAGGAGCCTGTGTGCGTCGACTGCGTGACGCTACACCAGTCGCACAGTCTCCTGCCTCTCCACGAGGGAGCGCCCTATTGTAAGGTGAGTGTAGTATAGGATACCTGTTATACTGAAGAATGTAGGGCATGAATATGCAAGAGGTGTTATCTCCAATAGATAATCAGTAAATACACCTATATGCAATAACATCCAATGCTGGAAGAAATGCAGAATTTTCACGCCAACTGCATGTTTATTCTCTGTTAAGTTATTTTTCACAATGACAGGTCAGTTGTCCAATACAAGACGAGATGGTGGACATAAAACCATGTTTGGATGAAATTCCCTTCATGTGGTTGTGTCTGAAGGCTGACGGGGGCATATTTCACAGTATGAAATGCTATGAAATGTGTTATGAAGCTCTTTTTTAGCTGTCACAAAATGCTTTTAGAAATACCCAGTTTGAAACCCATAAGAGCAAGCAACAACAGTGTTGATGTACAGTGGCTTGGATGAACTCCCTAGTAGGGTTGAAACTTTGGAAGAAACCTAGAGAGGAACAAGACTTTGCAGGGTGCCCAGTACTCTTCTACCAGTGCCTGGTGACTTTGTTAAGCACACATGCATAACTGATTCCAGCTAAGGGAGTCAACCTGAACATTTCTATCATCAGCAAACCTGACAAACGTATTCACTTTTTTAAACTGAGTTGTGGCTGAACTGGATTGTGTGCTTTGAAGCATGAAACGAATAAATGATATCCCTACTGGTTAGGCTTAATTACATGGTTCTGCGAAAAGTAACAAGAGAGTTGGCTGAAGACTGCATGCATGTCTTAGAAAGGAAAAACAACATATACCAACCTGTAGTTTTTCCACAACAGATGTCATAGTTTGGTTTCTTTTAGAGGAGAGGGATTCTGGCCATCTTGAAATCCTTTGGGTTAGGGTTGGAAGGTCTCCAGAGATGAATAAGGGACAAAGGGGTGTGGTCAAGAAGGCATAATGTCAGACGGCCAGACATCACTACTTGCAGGATAAGCTTAAGGGAAAAAAACGACATGTTTTTTTGAGTGAACACTGGAATGAGGTTTGGATATCAACCTTCTTTTGAAAGTGTTTGACTAAGTCATTGGCTGAAAGGGAAGATGACAGGGGAGGAGGTTCGGGATTGAGGAGATGGTGGACAAGAGTTTCCTGATTTTTAGAAGAAGGAGATTGGTATTTTGCAGTTTCAGCAGATGTGGAAGAGAATGCAGCAAGGACTGATTGGAAGGATGCTAGGTTATTCAGAAATAATTTGCTCATCTGTCCACAGCCCCCTACTATTGGTTTGTAAGTGAGTCGTTTAGCAACGGATCATAAGGGGAGAGCCTAGTCGGCTGGGAGGAAATGGGGCATTGGACTTTAGAGATCCATGTGTGTAATCGTATGATCACATCAGATTTTTTTTGTTAGTATTATGCTTCTAAAATTCTCTTCCGATTTGAACAGGAATACAGGTCAGCCTGGTAATTTTAAAAAACAGTTGCGGGAAGTACAATTGTTATATTTTCCGGAAAACATTAAACCCTAGAACTCAGACTTGTTGACAGTTGAGATTTAGCAGCAGAACGGGATGGAAAACACATTTCAAAGAATGTATAAAACAAGTTTTTTTTTTTATCACAATAAAATATTTTAACACAACAATGGGAATAACAGGCCATCGTAGTTGCAGGCAACATGTCTGTTGCTTGACAAGACATTTAACGTCTAACTAATAATAACTTCTAACAGTTCTTCCCTCTCCCTGGACTCACCAACTTGTTGAAATAGAATGGGATGGGACAGAACAGATGGACGATGGTGGGATTCTGTCACTGAACAAATTAATATGCATTTTCATTGTTTTGTGTTTTCTATTGCAGGAGGAACTGACCATCAAAGTCAACATTTTGGAGGACAAAGTGGAGACCTTCAAAAAAATGAAAAAGAAATTCTCTAACACAGTTGACTTCATAAAGGTAATATGTTGTCGGTGTATGATACACTGTAGGGCCTGTCTGGGACCACAATATGAGTGGTAGACAGACCGACAGACACAGAGCCCTACTGACTGACAGACAGATAGAGAGAGAGATCAACAAACAGGCACTTACACAGAAAAGGAGACAAAGATGATGTTAATTGGCATGACATTTGAGTTTTTATTGGCATGTACCACTAAAATAAGAGGAAATATGCATGCAGAACCTGTACCATACCTCAATCAGGTTCCACTACCCAGACGTTTGTACTGGCAGGTACTGGCATTGTCAAATATGACTCAAGGCCAAATGATAACAGTGGGATAAATGCAATTTCTTCACCATAATCAATTCAGGTGAAGTTTAAACACAGGATTTCATTATCTGAGATGGAGGTTTTTGAGAAGTTTCACTAGAAATTAACGTACACTCTATGGACAAAAGTATTGGGACACCTACAGGAGCCGTATGTCTATATGTACCTCAGCAGTCTGCAACCACCGCTCTGTAACTTTATGTGGTCTGCCACTTCGTGGCTCAGTTTCTGCGCTTCCACTTTGCAATAATACCACTTAAAGTTTCTAGTGGAATATCTAGGAGGGACGATATTTCATGAACTGACTTGTTGCAACGGTTTCATCCTATTACAGTACCACGCTCAGGTTCTGTGAGCTCTTTAAAGCCCATTCTTTCACAAATGTTTGTAATGGCAGACTGCATGTGGCAATGGGACTGAATCAAACACCTGAATTAAATGATTAAGAGGTGTGGCAAGAGACTTTTGTCCATAGTGACATTCATCCATTATGTTATAGCCTGTTTGACTAGTTCTGGCTGGGGTGCCTTGAGCCTCCAGAAGGATTGAGGACAAAAGTTATGAACAGGGGTATGTGAGTGTCTTTACAGAACCTCACCCTCTTCATCCAACCCCTTATACCCAGAGCCAGGCTCAGCAGGCAGAGAGGCAGATCAAGGCGGAGTTTGAGAGGCTCCGTCAGGTGTTGAATGCAGAGGAGGCTGCCAGGCTGAGGGCCCTGGTTGAGGAGGAAGAGGATAAGAAAAAATGCATGGAGGACAAGATCAACTCCCTGTCAGAGCAAATCACAGCTCTAACTTCGCTTGTCCAAAAGGTGAAGAGGGAGATGGGGGCAGAGGACTTTCCCTTCCTTAAGGTAAACCATGAAGCCAAACACAGGCTTCCTGAACTTTCTTGATTAAATAATGGTAACATTTCAGCTCAATAATCCATAATGTTTATGAAAGGCAACCATTTAATCTGATTCACAATGAACCAATAACGGATTTAGTTGTTTTGTGGTTTTTCAGCAATTTCAAGTCTTAAAGAAAAAGTAAGTACAGTTACATCCTATCAGTGGCCCCACAGTTCACGCATACTCTAACATTTAAGAAATACTTTGGGGTGTTTGTTTTTGTTGATGACATGTTTTTAGAGCCCAGTGGCTTCATGAAGACCCCAAGTATCCCTCAAATGCTCTCCTGAACATGGCCAAGCATGTTGGCTCTCTCGGATACAGCATCTGGAAGAGCATGCAGGCGCATGTAACATGCAGTAAGTGCAAGTAATAAAGGACTGAAGTATAATGGATTTAAGGTTACAATTATGGCTGCATCCGTAAGAACATTTTATGATGGCTGGATATACATTTAGGAAATAAGGTTGGTAAGGTATTAAACGGTTGAAAATTGCTTTAAAGAAATGCCAATGTTAGTCTTTGGATAGGGAGTCATTCGCTAAATAGTGATTTGTTTAAAGTTGCTGTGTTTCTGAAAATCATTAAATTATCTGACATATTATGCAGCCTTGAACGCTTTTCATGGCGTCAAGTTAACTTTTGGGTTCACTGGCAGCTATGTTTTTGTCATATCGGAGCGTAACATGCAGCAGAAACTGTGGAATGCAGCATCAGTCTAAAATATATTGCAAATTTTAAAGCAATCGGCCAAGACCGGCAATTACATTTTTGCAAATAATCATGCAATACTGATCGCTGGCCGATACATGGGTGCTTTCCTAGTTCCAAATTCTTACACTGTCTATGGTTAATACATAGAATTAGATCCATGTTTTTAATTAGTGAGCTACCGTTAGGATTTAGTCAGAATGTTGAAAAAGTATGCACTCCTACTCTCTCCCGTAGTTCCAGTGGTGATGGACCCAAACACAGCCTCCCCCTGGCTCACCGTGTCCCCTGACCTGGCCAGCGTACGGGACAGCCCTGAACGCCAGTCCCTCCCAGACAACCCTGAGCGCTTTGACCCCTGTGTTTTCGTACTGGGCTCCGAGGGCTTCTCCTCTGGGAAGCACCGCTGGGAGGTCCACGTTGGGGACAACCCAAAGTGGATACTGGGAGTCTGCAAGGAGTCTGTAGCCCGTAAGAGGAAGTTCACCGTGTCCACAGAGAGAGGCGTGTGGACCATTGGGCTTAGCAAAGGTATATACAACGCACTAAGTGCCGAGCGCACGGAGCTTGCCGTGGAGAGTCGTCCGGAGAGAGTGCGTGTGAAGTTGAACATGGAGTTGGGTGAGGTATCATTTTGGGATGCGGGCAATGGGGGAAAGCACCTGTGCACGTTCACGCACACGTTTACAGAGACAGTGTTCCCCATATTTGGTCCTGGTCTCCACAGCACCCCAATGGCAGTTTACCCAGCCAAGGTTACCATCCATACAGCATGACAGGGCAGTGTTCACAGTCACTACCGCTTGCTAAATGTTTGCATCAATAGCAGATGGGCAATTTTAATACAGGGTTTTACTAGAGGGAAGACAATTGTGAACGCATATTGCTTGATTTTCTTGCGGCTGGCGGCTACAATTCTCTGTGTCACCGACATGCCGGTGGTAATTCAAATGTTATGTAAAAAAATATGCAAACTAAGATAAGTCTTGCGTTAATCTCTTGTAATGTATACAGGCCCTATTTCTGTGTAAAGGGCTTCTGGGTTGATCGTATGGGCCTGCTCTGTTAAGGCAGTCAGTATGTTGAGGTTGGTTGTGCTGGAGCTTCTTTTGATTTAATATTCGATGTGCAGATCACGTTTCTATGCATGTATACACTCTCGCAATAGAGACAAAGAATGCACATCAAAGTGATTTGAAAGCCAAGTGTATACTGCTAGTATATGATAACCATGTTGTACTTAAAATCATAAAACCTAAAGAATTATCATGTAACATTTTGTTTGTGCTTTTGGCTTGAAGTACATTGTTATTACAATCAGTTCTATTTTGTTGAATACGAGAATTGTGAACTTGCGGAAATGTATTCAGCATAGATTTATTGTTTTATCAAACAGCGATTAGTGGATAAATAGACGCACAGAACGTGATTCACATGTGCAGGAGCTTCAGAAACCTTCAAATATTTGCGTCTAGCAAAGCAAATTATAAATAATTGACCAAAAGGATTGGTTTTAGTAGTAAGAATGTATTCACTCTCTGATTTTGTTGGGTTCATGGATTATTAATACATGTTTGATTATGTTAAATTGTTAATGAGAAATTGGCTACAAATGTTACATTAGACTCTCTGATGTGACAAAAATCCCATGAGGCACATGATTGCATATTGTTTTGACAGTGTTGTATGTTATTGTAGTGGATAAAGATTCAATATTCAAAGTTTTTACAACCTTAACAATTTGTGAATTTTTGAATCTTTTTATGTAAAAAACTACATCTATTGAATTAAAGTGTGTTTTTCAGGCACTAATGTTGCTTCAGTGATCCATTGAAATTGTCTGTATGTTGGCTACTGAGTCATCTGCAAAAAGATGGAGCTCTTCTATCAAAAGGTGCCTGTTGCCATAATATTAAATCATTATATAATATGTTTTGTAAAATATTATGTGCTGGAAATGTGGTCCTGACAAAAAATAAAGTTTTGTTTAGCCAAAAATGTTTGCCAAAGCTAATTGGTTGGCGTATCATAACTGCTACCGGAATGCATTATTAATAACACACACAAAACACATCTTGTAAATATTTCTAACCTATTTCATCTCTTATGGGGTTAGTATCGCAGAGGTTGTGGATAAGAATTGGATGAGGAACAAAATACATTTGACTTTTCTTTATTCTTTCCTGGCTTGCCAGGGATCAAAGATTTTGCAAATGAATGATAGCAACCATTCCCCCTTGTTTCCCCGTTCTCTACTCCAGAATGAAACAAACATGTTTGATATGTTGGTGAGAGAGACACACAATAAAATGTTATGTTTTTACATTTTTGGAACAATCTCTCATGATTGACCGGGGCATGAATTTTGGGGGTACCTAGAAGAAACAATCTCCCCTTAATTATTGGGTGAACATCCATCACTTTTCTAACTGAGATCGATCGTGTAGCTTAGTTGATATTGCATGGCATTAGCAACACAGAAATTGTGGTTATGATTCCAAAGAGAGACACTAAACATTTGACTTTTTTGTTCTATCTCAACAATGCCCCTTATTGAATGAACATCTGTTCCAGAAAGAAAGAAATGTATTGAATTTGTTGGTGAGAAACAAAGATAACACTGCCTAATTAGTTTAGAATTCTTTGGAACAATCCCTCTCAATTGACATGGATTTTATTAGAGGCTGATAGAAATTGTTAATTTAATGAAAATCCATATTTTTCCGACCACTGTGACCATATAGTTTAATTGGTATTTCATGGTGTTAGTAAGGCAGAGGTTGTGATTTCGTTGATTAGACAGTATACATGTAACATTTATTGGAAATTCTGTCTTGATTTACCAAGGGTCACAGTTTTTACCGATGGCTGACTGAAACAATGCCCCTTGATTATTGAGTGAGACAGGAAGGCATGCGTTTAGATATTTTGACGTGCCTGGCTTTAGCGGAGGTTAATAGAAACGGTGTCTTATTAAACTTATTAAATGTGTTAGTGTGTGACAGAGTGGTATTTTTCCTTAATACATTTTTTGAATAATCCCTCTTGATTGACAAGAGAACCTGGATTTCTGTGGTGGCTGGCAGAAACAGTGTCCTCTTGGTAATTGGATGAAAATTAATCTCTTATATTTTCAGACAACTGTGATAGACTGTATAGCTCAGTTGGTATTGACTGGCATTAGCAAATCGGAGTTGTGGTTAAGATTCCAATGACGGACAGTATACATTAGACACTGAAATTCTCTTTCACATTTTCTTTTTTTACTTATCACAAATTTTGCCCGTTATTAAATGAATCCACTCCAGAATAAATGTGTTAGTGAGATACAGACACATTATAAATATAGGTTAGACATTTTCGGAACGATCCCTCTAGATTGATAGGGGTACGGATTTCCGGGGAGTCTGACAGAAACTGTCCCCTTGTTTATTTAATTTACATCGGCCCCAGAATAAACTAAAGCAATTTCATGGGTTGGGGAGAGAGAGTGGTATGACACGTTAAGCCATTTTTTAACAATACTTCTCAATTGACAAGGGGAATCAGAATGTGACGGTAGCTGTAAGAAACGGTGTCCCGTTATTAAATAAAAATCCATCGCGTATATTTTGTGACCACATAGTTGAATTGGTAGTGTGTAGCGTTAGCAACGCAGCCGTAGTTACGATTCCCGCAAAGGACAGTATACATTCGAATCTTTAGAATTCTCTTTCGATAATTGTTGCGTTTTTTAGGATAATACTTCAAGACATTCCGATGTTTACGAAGGACGTTTTTGTAGTTGAAACTAGTATTAGAGAAACTAGAAATCCACGTTAATCTTATTGTGGCTAGTTTATATGTCTCTTCTCTAGTGAGGTTTACGGTTATTGATGGAGAGACGACTACACCAGCCTTTTGTTTTGGAGCTTGTCATTTACATACAAAAACAACACCAACATTTTATTTCGTCGGGCTGTGAATAAGCAAAACATTTTATACTAACTCATAAAATGAGTCATGTAAAATATGCCGATGTATATATCCAATTATTATTAATTTGCTTCTGTAACTGAAGAAGATAGATGGCTGGAAAGCTAACTAGTTAGCATCCAACCAGTAAGCGCAAGCTCCTACCAAGGCTGCTGATCTGTGTCCTGCTGTGCTGTGATTCTAGAAAACTGAGACAGGACGAGCCTAACAACTCTGTCTTTGGCTGACATTTCTCACTAGCTATCGCAGAAATGTGTTGCAAAATGTCACTGAAAATGTGAAATATCATCAGGACACTGGAACTTGTGAGTATTAAAATTAAATTTTGTTACGAAATGGCCACTGTGGCTTGTTATCTGTACTAGCAGTAATTGGAAGCTAGCGGTCCCCTGTTCGGATGGCGTTGTCGTTTTAGGTGACAGCAAATCAGCTAGCTAGTTGACGTCGTGTGGGTAAATGTACTGTAACAAAGCTCTAACCAATGACCTAACGACCATTGTTTGTTTCATAGCGTTTTGTACAACGTTAGACAGTTAAAGAAGCTGTCTGTTTGCGGTGCTTGTTGAAAGTGATAGCTAACATCTTTTCAGTATTGTCAACATAACAGCTAGCTAGCTCCGTTACCAACAATGTAGCTATGGTTTTTAAAGTTCGCCGACGTTGTAGACACTTTGCTGCAGTATGAGTATAGCATAGATAACATTGATGGTGGGGTCGCCAATTTTCTGATTTACTTGTAACGTTAATGTATTTGTTACTAGTCATAGATTGCTTTATTATTTGTCAGATGTTTTATAGCTAACAATGTTCTCTTCAAGCATTACAGCCAAACTGGGATAATTACTAGTATTAATATAGCTTTTGACAGCCAAGCGTAATTAATAGCGACAATTTGTAGTTAGCTCTCTCACCCCTTGCATACAATTCAAATTAAGATATGTTTTCAGAGCCGAATCTACAACATTATCTGCAGTACAGTAGTTGCTTGTTAAAATAATGTGTACACCACAGCCCTAGCAAATTCAATTTGAGTCCTTCTCTGGCTCACTATGCCTTTTCAAAATAAGGCACCATTTAACAGCTCTTTATTAAAGACAGAAAGTGTTGGATAATTACTCTTTCTTGTCACTGTCCTATGGGTATAAAGTATGAACAATCTTGTCCTCCTGCCAGCACAAATTGTTCGTCTTGTTTTGGATGTTCTATATGCAGGTGCAGCATATTTGTTTCATTGTGTAAGCTACTACATAGCTCCTTGTCTTGCTGAATTTTAGCAAGAAACCTTTCTTGGGACTTAATGGCTCAACTCCATCTGTTGAAATAGTCTTAACCTCCTCCTCTACCTGTCTCTCTCCCTTCCATACCAGGCGGTGAGGATGATTTCTTCTCTCTTCCCGTTCCCCCTGCTGGGGGTCTTGCTGGTGACTGTGACCCCAGGATGTTTGACAGGGGACTGTAAGGGCCACAGACAGGTACTGAGGGGCCCCCCAGGGTATGTCACAGATGGCCCTGGGAACTACTCTGTTAACGGGAACTGTGAGTGGCTTATTAAAGGTGAGTGATGGAGAGAAATGTTGGAAATTATTGAGGCATCACCGATGTGTGTTGTAAGAGTAATTGCAGGCTTTATTGTAAGTTTTAATGTGTATTTGTGGAGCTAATGAAATATCCTGCTGTGCAAATTAAGTATGCCTTGACTATACCATGTGGATATTTTGTTTCTATATTCTCCATAAGCCCCCAGCAGCAATTACCATATAGTCCTGAACTTCACCTTTATGGAGACAGAATGCACCTACGATTACCTGTTTGTTTATGATGGAGACTCATATCAGAGCCCCCTACTGGCCAGTTTGAGTGGCACCACCCTTCCACAGCCCATAGAAGCCAAGTCAGGCAAGGTAACCACATCATTATTTATTCTTTCGAAGTGAACTCAACCAATTTGGCAACGCTTGTTTACTAGAAATAAGTAGAATGTTCAATGTCACCCTGTTATTTAATTATGAATTTGCTTAGGCTAAAACAGTTAAATAACTGAATAAAATATAATCAAACAGCTTAGTCTAGCTGTTAACTAGATATTGGCAGTATTCCATTGGACAAGTAAACTGTTTAATAGTATTGGATTATAATAAAACATACCGACTGTTTACTCCCCTTTATGATGTTTCTCTTCACCCAGATGTTACTTCACCTCTTCAGTGATGCCAACTACAATCTCCTGGGCTTCAATGCCACCTACTCAATATCTGTGTGCCCTGGGGCCTGTGGGGGTCATGGGCGTTGTGACACTGCCTCCTCTCTGTGCCAGTGCCACTTGGGCTGGGGAGGAGTGGATTGCACCACCCCCCTGTGTCCCCAGGCGTGCACCCTGCATGGCACCTGTGACAAGGTATGAATAGGAAGGGAGACAGTATCAGTTCAGTCTGTTGGCAACACACAGACAATATTTCGGTGGGTCACAGTGTAATTTAATTACATTTTGGAACCTGATTTAATGTCTGTCCTCTGTTATATTTTTGTATTTTGTATATCGCTAATATCAATCGCAGTGTAGTTGTTATGCTTTGAAGCAAGAGCTCTTTGATTACAGAGAAATACAGAGGAAAACGTTTCATTGTGATGTGTTCCGTGTTTTTGCAATTCTTACTGAAAATCTTTCTTATGCCTGTTCAGATTATATAATGGAACACACCCAGAAATTACTGTCATGCCAATATCCCCCATATTTTGTTTACAAAAGTGTTGTCACTTCTTAATGTTAAGACCAATATGTATAAACATGTAATTAAATAACAACTAACAGTATATGTTAACCTTCTAATTAAGAAATACAAAATCATATTGATTTGCCTTCCAACTATTTCAAGCATAGGGCCCAAGACGAAGAAAAATGTTCACTGACTCAATACTTAAAGAGAGAACTGTATATCTGGGAACCACTCACTCGTAAAATGTTTTGTGCGTCAAGCCTTCACATTAGCATAGGTGATCTAATTCTCTCATTCTGGACTCTGTCTCCCCACTATCACGTTGGCAGAGAGGAGAGCGCTGTCTCTGCAGCGCTGACTTCCTGGGCCAGAGCTGCCAGCTTGGCCTGCGTGATGACAGCGGGGCGGGGCAGTGGTGGCATGTGAACGGGGGGGACTCCAGCACACCCCCACGCACAGGCTCTGCCGGGGTCTACCTGGCCTCCACTGGAGCCATGTACCTGTTCGGAGGTGTGTGATCTGCACCCCCTTGTAACATGGTTTGGGTCACTTCCAAATCGACTTGTTTTGGAAAAATAATAATTAGTGGATTCATTAAAATAACATGACATGGATTAGAAATACAGTGTAGACATTGGTTTGGTTATGCTGTAAATGACTATTGTAGCAGGTAACGGCAGTTTCTTCCAATCAAATATGTACAGAGACTTACAGAGGACAATTATCGGAAACTATCAGTCCTGTGTTCCAATGGCATTCATAAATGTGGATTTCATTTTCTTTGTTTTAAATTAGTTTATAAACGCAAATGCATAGAAAAACATGTTCTTACTGATGTATTCAAACGGGCATAATATAACTAACTGGCTCTGTGTTATTGGTTCTCTAACGTTGTTAGGTTTTGACTTAAACCTTGCCCTGGGAGACTTGGTTAAATACAACTTCAGCTCCAACCAGTGGGAGAACAGATCCTATGGACACTCCCCAGTAAGTGCCTGTTTGTCATACATAAGGGGTTAAACAGAAACTGCTGTATGGGGTCAATATTAATATTGTCTCAATATTATCTGTGTGTATATATGCAAGCTGAATCTCTAAGAGCAGATTGTCATGTCGTACGTAGATTTGCTTGCTGTGAGCCTAAAAAATATGCTTTCAAATCGGTATAGTGCTGTTTCAGCTTTTTGTCCCCCTGTGTTAACGTGTTGATATTTCATTTTTATTTCTTAACATCCTTGCACTTTTTCCCTGTTCCCAATTCCTCTCTGCCTCCCGTTGCCCATATGGCTGAAACAGATGGCTCGTCACTCCCACACTGCCGTTGAGTGGAAGGGTAACATGGTTATATTTGGAGGGCAGCTTGCCAGTGGTGCTTTAGCCAGCGACGTCTGGACATATCGAGCAATTCCGGACGACTGGCAGCAGCTTGGCCAATCACACCTACCGGGGGCTCCCAGACTGGCCAACCATGCGGCAGCTGTAGTGGACAATTTTCTCTACGTCTTTGGAGGTAAATCATTTATTAACATACGAAATGTTACATTTGTGTACTTTTTGGGGGGAATTTGGTTTGCCAACACATCCGGTTAATATACAGGTGACATCGGAGGTCAGTATCTCCCTGTACCTTATTCCTTTCTTACCTCTTCCCCTCCCCCTTCCCGCACACCTGTGCCCCGCAGGTCGTACTGAGGAGGACATGTTCTCGTCATGGTTGTATCGGTTTAGCCTCTTGGGATCCGCGGTTTGGGAGGCCGTGCAGCCCACCGGTGGGAAGCCCCCCGCCACGGCAGGCCACTCCATGGTGTTCCATCCCCCTTCCAGGACCCTGCTGGTCTACGGGGGCCACAGGCCCACCACCGCCAGGTAAACGGGCCACAGGCCCACCACCGCCAGGTAAACGGGCCAAAGGCCCACCACCGCCAGGTAAACGGGCCAAAGGCCCACCACCGCCAGGTAAACGGGCCACAGGCCCACCACCGCCAGGTAAACGGGCCACAGGCCCACCACCGCCAGGTAAACGGGCCACAGGCCCACCACCGCCAGGTAAACGGGCCACAGGCCCACCACCGCCAGGTAAACGGGCCACAGGCCCACCACCGCCAGGTAAACGGGCCACAGGCCCACCACCGCCAGGT
>JACXGK010007240.1:0-25942 GCA_016801125.1 Novumbra hubbsi | reverse complement strand
TGCCAGTTTTAGACCTGGCATCACAAGGACAGAGAAAGTCCCTTTAGAGCAAGAGAGGATTAACAGCATCTTTAATGGGTGTGATCATGTTTTTACAATCTGCCCAGAGGCCCGGTTCACCAAGCTCTTAACCTGCACTGAATGCAGCCCCCTCCCCCTCCTCACTCCCCCTTCCTCCTCCCTTCTACTCTCCAGTCTCTAGACTCCCTCACACCCTCTCCTCTCTCCAACTTCCTCCTCCCTTCTACTCTCCAGTCTCTAGACTCCCTCTCCTCTCTCACTTCCTCCTCCCTTCTACTCTCCAGTCTCCAGACTCCTTCTCTTCTCTCTCTCTTCCTCCTCCCTTCTACTCCCCAGTCTCTAGACTCCCTCACACCCTCTTTCATCTTGCATTCCACCTCACCTCTTCCTATTCTACTTGCGGCTTCTCTTTATTTCCTCCCCTTCTCTGGTCTTCTTCTCCTTTCTCTTCATCTCTACTCCTCTTTTGCTCACTTCATCTCTCAATTTTTCCCCTCTCTCCCTATGCTCATCTTTTTCCTCCCTCCTCTCCCCCGCTCTTAATCTTTCAGTCTGCTCCTCTTCATATTCTCATCACTTCCTCTCCCCATATCCTTGTCTTCCCTTAGAAAACTCCCACATGTCAAGAAATTAAACTATAGATTTTTGGAAAACTGTAAATTCTCTAGAACTTTGCCCTAACATAAATACTATAATTAAAATGTTAAGCTGTAGCCTACAGATTCTTAACAAAATGTAATTAATAAACATTCACAAAAGTGTATTGTCTGTATTTTATCTGTTTACAAGTACAGAGAAAATATATTTATTTTGGAAGAGCTGAGGCAGAGATACTGTCGTACCACATACAAGTGGGTGGTATAACAGTATCCCTGCGTAACTCCATATGAGAAAAGCTCAGAGACATGGAGAAATAACAGAGCCAATCACATGATTAAGCCAAAGACGTGCTCTTTACTACATATACATGTATCTTAATTGGGTACAAACTAGGGGTTGGTCAGTTACTGGGTCTGTATTAACTAGGGTGGGTGTCTGTTTACTCTGTTTACCCCAAACTTGCTGTGCTGGGTGCTTTCTGTGATTCTATTCTACTTTGAGATACTCAGATTTACACAATCAGGATTGTGACTGATTTTAACAATAGCAATTTTTCACAGCTCAATTTTTTGTACTTCAACAGGAAATACTTCAGTTCAGTCCATTCCTACCCACATTGTGTTTCCACAACTATCCCATCATAAAACACATGACCTGTCTGCCCCACTCTGACAAATGGTTTACAACAACAATCAGCATCACATGTTCTTTCTGACAGAGACAAGGACACAGCATTCCTCTATATGACCATACAGTAATCATTACTATAGTTTAGACACACTTCTATCCTACAGAGACAAGGACACAGCATTCCTCTATATGACCATACAGTAATCATTACTACAGTTTAGACACACTTCTATCCTACAGAGACAAGGACACAGTATTCCTCCATTTGACCATACAATAATCATTACTACAGTTTAGATACACTTCTATCCTACAGAGACAAGGACAAAGCATTCCTCCATTTGACTATACAGTATTCATTACTATAGTTTAGATACACTTCTATCCTACAGAGAGAAAGACACAGTATTCCTTCATTTGACCATACAGTAATCATTACTATAGTTTACACACACTTCTATCCTACGGAGACAAGGACACAGCATTCCTCCATATGACCATACAGGTATCATTATTATAGTTTAGATACACTTCTGTCCCACAGAGACAAGGACACAGCATTATTCCATTTGACCATACAGTAATCATTACTATAGTTTAGACACACTTCTATCCTACAGAGACAAGGACACAGCATTCCTCTATATGACCATACAGTAATCATTACTATAGTTTAGACACACTTCTATCCTACGGAGACAAACACAGTGTTCCTCCATTTGACCATACAGTAATCATTACTATAGTTTAGACACACTTCTACCCTACAGAGACAAGGACACAGCATTCCTCTATATGACCATACAGTAATCATTACTACAGTTTAGACACACTTCTATCCTACAGAGACAAGGACACAGTATTCCTCCATTTGACCATACAATAATCATTACTACAGTTTAGATACACTTCTATCCTACAGAGACAAGGACAAAGCATTCCTCCATTTGACTATACAGTATTCATTACTATAGTTTAGATACACTTCTATCCTACAGAGAGAAAGACACAGTATTCCTTCATTTAACCATACAGTAATCATTACTATAGTTTACACACACTTCTATCCTACGGAGACAAGGACACAGCATTCCTCCATATGACCATACAGGTATCATTATTATAGTTTAGATACACTTCTGTCCCACAGAGACAAGGACACAGCATTATTCCATTTGACCATACAGTAATCATTACTATAGTTTAGATATACTTCTATCCTACAGAGACAAGGACACAGTATTCCTCCATTTGACCATACAATAATCATTACTACAGTTTAGATACACTTCTATCCTACAGAGACAAGGACAAAGCATTCCTCCATTTGACTATACAGTATTCATTACTATAGTTTAGATACACTTCTATCCTACAGAGAGAAAGACACAGTATTCCTTCATTTGACCATACAGTAATCATTACTATAGTTTAGACACACTTCTGTCCTACAGAGACAAGGACACAGCATTCCTCCATATGACCATACAGGTATCATTATTATAGTTTAGATACACTTCTGTCCCACAGAGACAAGGACACAGCATTATTCCATTTGATCATACAGTAATCATTACTATAGTTTAGATATACTTCTATCCTAAAAAGTAAAACTATGGTGTTCTTCCCTTAAGTATCTAATTATGATCTAAGTAACCTGGGTAAAGGGAATCAAAACTAAACAGTGATCAATTGAATTAAAAATAAGAGTGTAAATTATCAATAATGGTCACTGGTTTCTCGTGAACTGTGTTTAGCTGGTCATTTAGCTCTTCCTCAGGAACTTCCCAAAACTGGTGAACACAGCTGAGTACTTTCAATTACAATTGAACACAGGAAAAATACATTTCAATAACAGTTGACAAGACTACCTGTCAGTGGGCGTGACATGAGAGGCTATATTATCAGATACAGATGTCAGAGGGACAGGAGGGAACACACACACCAGGTGAACAGGGAAACTACATACTTCATGGTGAGTACTAGACATTCATGGTTATGGACATTAATATCACACAGTCATCTGGAGTCAAGATTTGGAATTGAGGATTAAAGACTTTTAGGATCCAGTAGTAGAAAATCAAACTTTGATGATCCTTCAGTATTGGAAAATATACTCAATCCATTCATAGTTCATCAGAACCAATACAGCCTAGGGTATAAATTGTTTAATATAGTTATTTGAAATAAACAAAACAAACTCTAATACTAATAGTTAAACCAATGGCACGTAAGCACATTATTTAGAAGTAAAGATCAGCTCTTAAAGGAATGTTAAGTAAAAAACATTTTTCTTTTATTTATAAACTGATGTTGTTCATCACTATGCCCTACCTGAATGAATGCAGCAGAGTGAATTTTACTCAAAAGGTAAGCAAATACTACAAAATGTGAGTATGAAGTACTTTAACTAGGTGTACTCCATTGACATTCCATAGCCTAGATGAATTACTCTTTACTGAACACTGTTTTTTCCGGCGACAATATGGCTTAGGGCAGGGGTCACTAAATGGCGGACGACGGTTTGGGACTGGACCCAGGCGAAGTCCTATCTGGACCAGGACCTATAACCGATATATTATTAAGAATGAATACATTTTGACTGAAAGTTTCCATTATAATCTGAACAACGTTTCTAGCCTTTACGACACTGGTTTGACCGGCCCAGGAAACTCTGACCAATTGCATAAGCCTTGTAAATCACCCCAGGTGAAGCTACTCAGCCAATCAATTTTGTGCATTGGCCTCTATTTGAGGTATACTCACACAGATCCACACACGGAGTATTGACGAGATGTAGCCTGATAGTCAGAAAATGAAATCAGTCAGAAAAAAGTGTTTTCACATGGCGTGCCGTAGAAAGGGAAAAGTAGACAGCGAAAACAGGTCTTTTAATGCGGAAATGTTTTGTCCCAGGGATAGTTTAAAACGAATATGTTTCATATGTCCGTGGCGATATTTAAAAGTGGCAACGTGAAGTGCCACTTCGAGACAAAGCACACATCCAATCCGAACTGAGGGCACAGACAATTCACGATCTAAGAGCCCAATGTAATCGATCTACCAAAACCGTAACACATTCATACACTGCCCAACAACGTACTAACGAAATGTTCCCTTAAAGTTGTTTGTGAAATGGAGTCAAAAATGAAAAACGGAAAGAAGCAACTTTCTAAAATGTAGTGCCATTTTATGTAGTGCATTTTTAAATGCAGCCTTTATTTTACTTAAAATAAGAAAATGTTATTAGAGTAGTCATTTATAATTCAATATTCATATATATATATTCATATATTTATATCATTAATATATCATATTTAAACAATATTTAAATGAATATATATATATATATATATATACACATTCACATACATACATACATACATACATACATCAACTAGACTACCCTAATATGTATGGCACTGAATCATCACGCAAATAAGACATGATGTTCCGGTACTCTGCTTCAAGTAATTTGGTCTAACGGGACCTCTATACATTTTAATTGAATACCAGTGGCTTATGGGGTCATTTAATGTTACTAGAAATGTATTTCCCCAATCCAAAAACAAGTAATTTAAAAATAGACTTGTAAAATTAACTACACTAGGCAAAATAGGTTTGGCTAATAGATTTCCAGAAGCTGATTCTACAGAGACGTTTACATGGCATGTGTCAGTAATCACAAGGAAACAAATGTGAATCAGAAGGACAAATCTTTTGGAGTTGGCTAGCGCACTTCTCCCGTTGGAAATTTGTTTAATTGCCTGCCTTTTACCAGTCAATTGAAAGAATGTCACGTGCAGTGGGTTGTTTAAGTGCCAGGCACAGAAGTTATGAAAAGAAATGAAACGCCATATACACATTTACTAAATAAAATGAATCAAGTAAAGTGCTGAACAATGCTGCGGTAAGCAGCTCACAGACCAGATCAAACGTAACTAGTACTTACAGACCGACAACAAAACCCACCAACGGAACAAACAAGTAGGCATTTATAGACACACGAATCAAACTAAAGCGGTGTGAGTGATAAACGACAACCCGACAAACTGAGTCCGGGGTGCGTTCTTGAATATTAGGAAAATGAAAAGTAAGAGACACACAAACTGCCAGCCCAGATCCTTGCTGCGCTGAATAAAACGTCACAAAATTAATAGTTTTGTGTTGATTAGTCTTAACGAGTTTGTTTTAAATTGTTTCGATTGTTGAGTCTGGTTGCATGATTTTTTTAAATTAACTGCCTCGTTTTACATTCCGAATTTTTATTTCCTGATGGGTGTTTTGAATATTTTACACCTTGTCTGTGTGATGGGTGTTTTGAATATTTTACACCTTGTCTGTGTGATGGGTGTTTTGAATATTATACACCTTGTCTGTGTGATGGGTGTTTTTAATATTTCACACCTTGTCTGTGTGATGGGTGTTAATGGGTGTTGAATATTTCACACCGCTAGGTAATTTGAGGCAGGCTGGCATTCACCAAGCACTGCTCATATGCTGCTTCATTCAAATATACAACAATGCAAATCACCAATAATAGAAGAGAAGTGTGAGTTCCAAGTCCAAGTTGAGTCACAAGTCATCAAAATCAAGACTTACTTGAGTAGGACTCCTGGACCTGTGTACTACAATACTGTATACTGTGTACAGTGTACTAAAATACTCATTGTTAAAGAAACTAAGCTGCCATAATGGTTACCTTGAAAAGCAGCTTAATATGTTAATATAATGAAGTCTGGACAGTAGATAGCCCCAGTGGTCTGATTGTAGTTGAGAAGTAGAACCTGTTGAAGGTGCTTTGTTGTGCTGTCTTCATGTAATAGTGATGGTGTAGCTGAGGCACTCATCACTATCACAAGTGGATTAATAGTGATGTTAATGTTGTCTATGTATGCCTTGGGTTTTATCTGTCATGACCTCCTGGGAGAGGGTAGCCTGTGATGAGAGGGTTGGACACCAACAGTAAGGGGTTCTATGGTGATGGTATAAAGCAGAGCCAACAATTGGCATCCCTGCCTCACTCCAGAGCGGATGGGAAAGGGTCTGAATGGGGTCCCGTTGATGAGGATTCTGCTGGTCTTGTTCTGGAAGATGGAAACTCAGTTACAGAGAACAAGAGCGAGGCCCATTCTGGCCATTACTCTCAGCATGGGTGACTCACCCTGTCAAATGCCTTCCCCTGGTCTAGGTTGAGGAGACAGAATGTCTGAGACAGTTTGACAGTGTGAGCAAAACTATACCTAAGAGCTGAGAGGTAATCCAAAGCCTCCCTGGAGTACCGCAGAGCTGGTCAGATACAACGACCTGCGGGAGCTTTGTAGTCTAGACATAAGGGGTTTCCAGGGTCTGATCATCTGAGACCGGGGGCTGATGGAGCACCCGTTCCTGAGCTCAGTGACATCACCTTTACCTTCGTATCAGACGGTCATTGGGCGTTCCCTCATTGAGGGAGCCTGCTAACCCTCACTGTAAAAGCTGTTGAAAACCGCCCCAAGAACAACTTTGAGGTGTTCCCAAAACGTGTGTATCGGGACCCGATGGCTTACCCGTAATGAGCGCACATCTCTGGTGAGTTCCTGGAGTGTAGGTGGGGTAGGTTACTTTTTAAATGTAATCAGTTACAGTTACATTAACCTGTCTAACATTGTAATCATGAACGTGACTTTTGGATTACTCAAACCCAGTAACATAATCTGACTACTGTTTAATAACTGAATTACTTTTGGATTACTTTCATATTAAGATACATTATACATTACAAGACAAATATATATATATATATATATATTAGATGAATATAGTCAAATCTAGAAAAATATAACCAATTGAACAACACCTTTCGCCAGATCAATAAACTTTACATACCAGGGCATATACAGTGCATGGATTGTCTTTTATCTACATGTGACCACCACATTATGACAAGCAAATAAATAAATAAGTAGAGCAACATCGTGTCGTGTTTGTTTGCCTGAAAGTGTGTGAGTACGTCTAACCGTTTGTTGGGGATGTGGATCTGACGTTGATGGAAGTGAGTGATAAGGACAGAGACATGGAGATGGTGAGATATGATAATGCGTCCGCGGTGGAAATGGCGGAGACAAGACAAAAGCTGAAACACATCAGGGCGTGACACTGTCTGCTAATCTGGGCCCAATAACCCTTTCTGTGTGTGAATGTGTTATTCTGTGACCATTGAACAGGGAGACTGTCAACGTGAAAGTGTTATCAAGCACCCTGGGAATTTCAGATCGCTAATACAATATGTAGGCTGGCTGACACATTTACTACTCAGCTACAGGGTCTGTTGGGAGTGTGTTGTAGGTAAAACAATAACATTAAGTATACATATGTATATATAACATTAAGTATACATATGCTTCCTCATACAACAAATAATAACCAGTAACTTACTGGCGTAGCAAGTCAACATTGTTTATGTTTTCTTAGTGAATCTTTTGGTCTCTGTTTCGAGTAAAAGGTTTATTAGTAGAAAATGGAAGACAAAACAGGATTTCTGTCAATGCTTGGTTTTGATCGGTATGTGTTTACTCAAGTCATTGTCTCATTATCTTCAGCTTGTGTCTGATGTAGATGTTGTGTGTTTAGAGTCAACAGTCTTGATTCAGGAAGTGTGTTTCTTTGATGTGTTTTCAGGTCTAAGCGTCAAGAGGAGAAGGTCTAAGCCTCTAAAATCATTCTGTCTAAGGAGAAAGAGGAGAAGGACACTGCCTCCAAAATGAGTCTGCCTGAGGAGCATGACAGGGAAGCCACGAGGTGAGATCAAAATGAAACCAAATATTTCACCATCAGCGTTCAGTAAAGATAAAAAATGTTGGCCTCTTTTAACACTAGAGTTGCCAGAGCGGGCACATTTTATTCCAGGACCCAATTTTTTTTACTTTTCCTTGATATGTGTGTTTTATCACCCAGTCTTTTTAATCTTTCAAAATCTCACAGAGAAAAGCTGATTTAAGGCCATTTCATTCCCGTTCAATGTTAAATGTTTGCCCAGTGTGCGTTCTGCCATTCCAAGGCTGAAACATGTCCGAAACATCACGTCTTATTTGCGTTATGAATCAGTGCCATACATATTGAAGTAGTCTAGTAGTTGTATGTATGTAGAAAACAACATTTGACCTTAAAATAAAATAAAGTGTAAAATTAAATAATACAAATACATATAGCTGCAAGCTGAGATATCGTGCTCTATCTGCGCTTTGATGACAAGACCACAAGGACTCCCCACCTTGTGACTGATACATTTGCAATGATATCGGAGGTGTTCTATACGTTTGTAGTGCAGTGAAAACGTAACTGTATTAGATGAACAAATGTTCCTTTGCGGTGTCGCTTTACACAATACATGTCCAATAAACCGGACACATTTGGCATTACATTTTGGGCAGCCAAAATACATGTTGAACGCACAACGTTTTTTATGGAAAGATGAAAGTAGGCTAGCTGGCCTTTTGCAGACACATAACAATATTGGCAGGTGATTTTACATTAATGTTTCAAACGTCCTCCTTGTCCTATTGTACAGTAGAGAGCTGATTGAAAATGAAGGTTAGGCTCTATAGGTTATATTATGCGTTATTTCCTCCGCAACTTTTGTTCCCTGTTTTGTGGAAAGAAATTTGGAAAATGTTTGATGTTGTTACTTTGTTCTTTTAAATGTCACTGTTTTATTTAGTGATATTTTGGTTTTGTGAGCAGGTCGATGTATTGTGAAATTGAAAAAGTATCACGGACATTGGCCATAGATCGTCAGTAAATGAACGCGCAAGACAATCTCCTTGACATCGCCAGTTCAGTTGCCAGTCATTTTGATTTTATATTTTTTGGCTTGCAATTTGTATTATTCCACCAATATTTCCCAACTGCAATGTTGAGCGCGATAGTAGAAACCGGGTATAAAACCAAGCCAGACCGGCGTCTTTACACATTAGTAGTTATGGCAATCATTACACCGTTATCTCGAAAACTGAGCAACACTCAATCAAAATACTTTGACACAAGATAAAACAGACACCCAAAAGTTTCGGCCTTGACTTTGGATCCGTACAAGAAGCGCCATCTAGCGACCATTACGTGTCAGTAAATACGTCCCTGTCTGTAGACTCATGGGCACATTTTTAGGGGGGTAACAATGGCTCGGCGCTTCTAGTGTTAAAGGCCAAATCACCAAAGGAGATCCCAATCTATAAATTGCCAAGTTGAGCTCAGTAAGAGAGACATGTCTACTGAACAAGGGTAAGACAAAGTCGTGGGTCATGGTCAGTGATGACAGCATGTTGGGTCGTGATCTGTTCTGAGACATCATGCATAGTAGCAATTATGAGAAATACCACAGCATATCTTGTCATTTTTATTAAAACACATTAGATTAAGCTGGTACAATGGCAGTATAATGCATTATATTATTATACATACAGGCCAACGCATTTTCTATGGGATTAAGGCCAGGCTTTGTGCCGGCCACTCCAATAGCTTGTCTTTTTGCCACACTTGGGAAGAATGCTTGGGGTCATCGTTCATTTGTAATACCCATTTAATACCAAGTTTTAACTTTCTGACTGATGGCTTGAGATGTTGCTTCATTTGTGACATCTATTCTGTAAAGTGCACCAGTTCCTCCTGCAGCAATGCACCCTCATCACCATCCCAACCATGGCTTCATGGTTGGGATGGTGTTCTTCGTTTTGCAGGCCTCCCACTTTTCCTCCAAACATTACAATAGTCTTTATGTTACATTTTTGTTTTGTCCGACCACAGGACATTTCCTCAGATTGTACAATCTTTGTACCCATGTGCAGTTGTAAACTGTAGTCCGTCTTTTTTATGGTATTTTGGAGCAGTGGCTTCTTCCTTGCTGAGCGGCTTTTTAGATTACGTCTTCACATTGGCACAGGTACACAGGTACAGGTACAAATCTTTGATGGGTTCACACTTTTTGTTAATCTCTAGGAGACAGAATGCTACTCCTTCCAGAGCGGTAATATGGCTGTGTGGTCCCATGGTGTTTATACTTGTATTCTATTGTTTGTAGAGAAGAATGCACCTTCAGGTGTTTGGAAATTGCTCCAAAGGATGAACCAGAATTATGGATTTCTAGATAGTTTTTCAGGTCTTGGCTGATTTTCTTTTAATTCTCCCATGCTGTCAAGCAAAGAGACACAGCGTTTGAAGGTGGGCCTTTAAATACATTCACAGGTACACCTCCAATTCACTGAAATGCTGTCCATTAGCTTATCAGAAACTTCTAAAGCCATGACACAATTTTCTGGAATTTCACAAGCTAACAGCAACTTCTTATTTTATGTAAACTTCTGACCCGATGGAATTGTGATACACAGATGTGGCTCATCTAATTACAGAGTTTTCTTACTGCTTTAAAATGAGTTAGATGGCATCAACATGTGTGTGTGTAAAGCTGTGATTGCATTATTACAAACACATGGGAGAGCTAGAACATTGAAAACGCTAGTGGTTCTCTAAAAATCTTTTTTCGGATCTACAGTACAAAACAACATGCACTGTGTTCTCCTAACATAACAACAAATTATAAAATACAAAGCACAGCTATTTGTTTGTTCATGGTTTTGTAGTACAATATGGTAGAAAAACACATCTTATTTTAATTTGTGAATTGAGTAACTGGTAGGTGGCTATTCACGATAGGTTATAGTATACTCTCCTAACATGTCTGACGAGAATGGGAAAAGGACAGAACTTTATACAAAAACAGTACCTTCTTCACAGAGAATGAAAGTACTACCTTTCAAGTACAATATTTTTTTAATGATGTGGAAGTTAAATTAGGTGATATTATCCAAATATTGACATGCCATTTGTAGATTGTATGGAACACTGTGGGCTATTATGCAAATAAATCAATCTTTTATAATAAATCTTTAGCTTTCTATCCAACAGTCTACACATTACTTATGGGGATTGTTTGAGCAAGCCTAGTAAACAATGCAGTGAGGGGTGAAAATTATTGATTGAAAATTTACCACAAGGTTAATCTAATCTGACTCCATAATGTATGTAAATATACGCTGTTTCGAATTCCAGGACCCAGGGAAACCAAGCATGGTAGCTTAGATTGGTGTATGAGTCCGTAATTATCAGTAGCCCTACAAAGTTGTGTATGAAGATGAACAAGTGATACGTCCGTAATCTATGTTGAAGTAATACAATTTATTCCAAATCCAGTAAAACTGTAACAATACAGAACTTAGTTACAAGTATCTTCAAACTCCAAAATATTACTACAATGAAACAAGTTGGGAGGTATCTTTTACGAGTACAAACTCAAAACAAAAAACAACTACAAAACAACATATTGAGGGGTCTCTTTAAGGATGACAAACTCAAAGAACTTCTTGGCGATATGGCGATTTATCCTGAAATCAGTCCTATCTAAAACATTCCTTAGTCCGGAACTCTCCCACTTAATCAATGCAAAATACAGAATGGACGGGGTGTTTCCACCAGTTGTTTTCAGACCTACAACAAAGACAAACATTTCCACAATGTTCTTGTAAAGTTTCGATTCTCCTTGTATCTTGGTCTGTAAACCAGATGGGACAAATTGTCTTTGTACTGACTACCGTAAAGTGAACAGTGCCACTAAGCCAGATTTGTTACCTTCCATCGGATGGAGGACTTCGCTGATCAAGTTGCAGCAGCAAAGTTTGTGAGCAAGTTGAACCTGCTAAAGGTGCTATAGGCTAGTTCCCTTGACGCAGAGGACACAAGAAATATCTGGTTTCAATACACACTCCAGACTATATTCTGGTTATAAGGTTATAAGCATTTGTTGGCATAATGCACCTGCCACTGTTCAGTGCCTTATGAACAGGGTTGGGTTATGGTTAATGGGGATGATGTAGTAGCAGACCTTGGGGTGAGCATCTGTCCCGTATCAGAGCTCGGTTCGACCACTGGCTACGGGGCACCTGACTGGCTAAGTGTGAGTTTGCACAAACGACATAGCTTTTGTCAGGTGGCTGGGCAAGGTGAGGCGTGTCCTGTTGGGGCTGAAGCGATGGCTACTGATGCTTTCCTACTGCTAAAGTATTTCTCTACCTGCCAGCATGATCTCCCATTGCTTGTCACGCCATTACCAGGTCATGACCCTTGTTTGTCAACCTAGTCAACATCAATGGGTGATAGGCTTTTAATGAAAACAGAGTGTGATTTACCTCTGAACTTAATAATGAAACAATGATTGAACGTGTAGGCTATTGTCTGTTGAACAAGTCAGAACAAATACATTTTTTGGGGAAAGGATTGTCTGTTTACTTTAATATGTGCTTTATTGAAAGAAACCGATGCAGTCTTCAATAAATATTTGTGCAGAAGAGCATCAATTAAGTAAAAGTAAAAGGTTGCCTAAGGTTCGCTCAGCAAAATGTCTGCACTTAGCCTACGTAAATCAGAATCAGCTTTATTATCAGCTTTTTCATTTTAAATATACTGTTTACTTTAACATTATATTTACTGTGTCATAAAAATAAAAATGATGGGGTCCTGGTGGCGTACAGGTCCTCGAGGGATGGCAGATTGCAGCCAATCACCTTCTCAGCAGACCGAATGATACACTGTAACCTGCCCTTGTTTCCATTGACTGAATGTAATACTTTATTATTTGAACTAATGAAGTTAGATAGACAAAACCAACATTGTTTTAATGGTATTCATTTCCAATTTAGTTTTTTACTTAAAAACGCTGGCAAGCTCCCCACATTTACTTCTGAAAATGTTTTTCTAGTTTCTAGTTTGTAGAAAGATGTTTCCCAGGGGTCAGTAAAGATAAGTAATGTTTGTCAATGTTATTTGGGAGCAAGTGATCACCTGGAATCAGCTGTGTCCACGAAGAGTGACAAGTCCATGGATCCCTCTATAACCTTCATGCCTTAAATTAACTCTGCTCTAAAACCTTACACCAAACCTAACTCCTCAACCTAAAAGTTCCCACAATTCAAAGAATATTTGTTCCCAGATCCTAAACCCTATGTTATCAATCAAATCTCCCATAGTGACCTGCCATTAACTTTGTGGGTAACATCAGAGTATTTCACAAAACATTTCAATTCTGTTATCGGTAGTCAAGAGGACTCAAGTCAGTAAGACCAAGTCACAACCCATCACCCCCTCTAGTGGCTTTGGGCCGCATTGCCACAATATAGTCACCAAGCGCACGCCAACTACGCACACCTGCGTATGTATGTTATAAGTATAGGTATAGACAGAGACAGGAAAACTGTGATATATATGTCTTGGTATTGACAGAGATTGGAGAACTGTGATGGATATGTCTTGGTATTGACAGAGACAGGAAAACTGTGATAGATATGTCTTGGTATTGACAGAGACAGGAAAACTGTGATAGATATGTCTTGGTATTGACAGAAACAGGAAAACTGTGATAGATATGGCTTGGTAGAGACAGAGTCTGAAATGATCTAATAGCCTCCAAAAGTTCCTCTAATGTAATGTAACCTTGTTCTTTTTGAGAATTTGTTAATTTTTCTGTTTTAAAGTTTTTTGGGGGAAAGTATTTGCAGTTATCCTCACTGAGGAGTAGCAGAGGCTGCAGAGAAAATATTTACTGAAAATATTGAATAAATATTTGTTTAATATTGATCTCTTTAGATATTGTCAGGAGTGTCGTGCGGGATTCCATCTATCCTTAACATTTTTGTGATATATTTTTTATTTGCCTTTCTATGCTGCGAATTTAAAAAGAACGTTGTACATTTCTCACCTTTCTACATCCACTTGGCCTTGCTTTTTATAACATATTTGGTTAGATGTTTCTTGTGTGAGCAGCTCCATTTCCTTTCCTTTCTCATCTAACTTCTGGTATTGTAATTCTATTTTGCTGTGTTCCGTGCTAATGTGGTTCATTGTTTGTTTGTTGTTTCACGGTCCTGTTTAATGTAATTTAGTTTGGATACGCTACCTGTTCGTTTTGTAAGTTTACTCATTTATTTCGTGTACAGTCCATTCTTGTTTTGTCTGCACTGAATAAATTCACCTTTCCTTTTGAAGAAAGTCTGCGTTTGGTTCCGCACCACACTCAAGCCGTGACAGACCTTGACCACATGTGAACAGGAAGATGACCATAGAACATGTAGTCACCCAAAGTAGCTGTTTGGGTTTTGTGAAAGCAGCTTTATTTTTAGAGGTTTTTGTAGTGCGACACATTACCCCGCTTTCCAATATAATATTGCCCTTTTAGCCATGCCAATATAGTTCTTCTTTTTATTATAACCTGCTATATTAAGTCCCCCAGAAACCATAGAAATAACTGTTTTAATATATATTGATATATTTCAGACTGAAGTAAGAGAGGCATAAGATGCGTATGCTTTTCGTATGTTGTGGGCCTGTATTGTTTGCATTAATATTTTTAAACTGGTTTAATGTCATATTGATGTTTAGGCTGGTCCAGGATATATATATATATATTGCAATAATCTAGTCTTGAAATAACAAATGCATGGATTAGTTTTCCGGCATCCATTTTTGATAACATTTTTCGTATTTTAGCAATGTTCCAAAGATGAAAAAAAGCTGCTCTTTGATGTGTTCATCGAAAGAGAGGTCAGGGTCGAGGGTGATGCCAAGGTTTCTCACATTCTTTTGGGATATCACTATGCAACCGTCCAGGTTCATTGTGAGATCTCCCAACAGAGCTCTTTGTTTCTTAACCCTTGTGCTGTCCTCGGGGTCACTCGGACCCATCCTGCCCAAACACGGACGCCGCGCAGTCGGCACAATACGCGCGAGCGCAACCCAGAGGGCCGCGCAACTGTTGTACGGTCTCGGGGGGGGGGGGGGGGGTGTAACGTCAAGGCCGCGTTCAGCCCGATGACAGTGCAAAGCTCCGCCGGGACACAGTGACCCATGAGGACAGCACGAGGGTTAAGGCCTAAAATTAACATGTTTTTTCTGAGTTTAAAAGCAGAAAGTAATCGGTCATCCATTTCCTAATATCTGAGACGCATGCTTCCAAAGTAGCTATTTTGGAGGCTTCTCCATGCTTCATCGAGATATACAGCTGTGTCTCATCAGCATAGCAGTGAAAATTTACATTGTGGTTCCTGATGACATCAACTAGAGACAGCATATATAGGGAAAACAGTAATGGCCCCAAAACAGCGCCTTGAGGAACACCAAAACATACTAAAGCCTGTGTGCTCTGGTAAAGTTGTGGAATAAGTAATTTTAAAAGGGTTTTTCTGCTTGTGATTGTGTAAGCTGTTCCATAGAAGACTGCATTGCTGTGGGTTGCGGAGTAGGCCTACTTGAATGAATCCATCACCAAGTGTGGAGGTGCTTGCTCCACTACTATCACTAGCAGGCCCCGCCACAGCTAGCTTCACAGGTTCGCAGTTTGCATATGCTGTGTAGGTTGTGCCTAGAACTGGCTTTAATGATATTTTGTTTTGGCAATATGTACACTGTGCTTTAACATGTTTAAACCCTCAAAGGTCAATTGACTACAGCGCCACATTTATTTTGATTATTCTGCAACAGTAACATTTTGCTTAACTTATAACACACTGATCTAAAAAACACAAACAACAGGGAGCATTGCATTAATTATGAACTTTTATCTTTGAAGTGTGATTGATTGTTCACACAAATCAGTATTTTATTATATGATTAAAATAACACCTTTTAACTTTATCAACTGTACTAAAGTATTTGTAAAGTATAACAAGAATGAATCAGAAATGCAGACATTGGACATTTCGCTTACTCCTGTTCTCTTACACACACACAACCTTTATACATCTATTGTAGATTTATAGACTGACAACATTGTTAGGAAGTTACATTCTAGTGTCATGTATTGGCAATGTTCGTTGTGAGTATATGCTAGGGTTGACATTGCTATGATGTATTCTACTGAGGCTATTCTAAAGTTATTCTAAAAAGTATAATTATCTTTTTCCAGACTGTCCGCTTGTGATATCACAGAGGAAGGCTGTGCTTCTCTGGACTCAGCTCTGAAGTCAAACCCCTCAGACCTGAAAGAGCTGGATCTGAGTAACAACGATTTGAAGGATACAGGAATGGAGAAGCTCTCTGCTCTGTTGAAGGATCCACAATGTATACTGGAGACTCTGAGGTGAGTAATAATAACAATAGAACAATAAACATGACAACACAGCAAAAGGGGAATACAAATGTCTGCTTTGGTCTCACCTCCACACACTCTGAGCTGGCCAGGTTTATCATCTATTCAACCTAATCCTATTTTCTACCCTCTGATGTCCACACATCCACCCATTTTGATCAGTTTATTATTAATCCTACTACTCCCCTTCTCTTACACACACACAACCTTTATACATCTACTGTAGATATATTGACTGACAACATTGAAAGGCAGTTACACTCTAGTGTCATGTATTGGCAATGTTCGTTGTGAAAGTATATGCTAGAGTTGACATTGCTATGATGTATTCTACTGAGGCTATTCTAAAGTTATTCTAAAAAGTATAATTATCTTTTCCAGACTGTCAGGTTGTGGAATCGCTGAGGAAGATTGTGCTTCTCTGGTCTCAGCTCTGAAGACAAACCCCTCACACCTGAAAGAACTGGATCTGAGTAACAACGATCTGAAGGATACAGGAGTGGAGAAGCTCTCTACTCTGTTCAAGGACCCACAATGTAGACTGGAGACTCTGAGGTGAGTAGTAATTAACAACATAACAATAAACCTGACTACAGCATAGCAAAAGGGGAATACATTTTCTGTTAGTCCATGTATATCAAACAGCAGAACTACTCTTTATTCTCCCTCCGTTGTCCACTGATCCACCATTAATTCCTAGTATATTATTATTATTATTATTACACTCTTATTTTGAAGACATCCCTTCATTCTACCATGCTGTCTCATAGGGACTTGAATTGCAACATTTCCTAAATGTAACCGATTTTACTTGACAATAAGTTGAAGTCATCAAATAATTTTTGCAGTCCTACTTTCCAGGTGTATAAACTATTTAAACTAATCTTCATTTCAACCCTCTGATGTCAACAGATTCACCCCTCTTTCTCAGTTTGTTATCAATCATGCTACTCCCCTTCTCTTACACAATCTTTTACATCTTCTGTATATTTATTGACTGGCAACATTGATGGAAAGTGTATTGGCAGTTGGTTTTGAAAGTATACGCTAATGTAAAGTTGACGTTGCTATGATGGATTCTGTTGAGGCTTTTCTATAGTTATTCTAAACAGCATAATAATCTTTTTCCAGATTGACCCTTTGTGGAATCACTGAGGAAGGTTGTGCTTCTCTGGTCTCAGCTCTGAAGTCAAACCCCTCACACCTGAAAGAGCTGGATCTGAGTAACAACGATCTGAAGGATACAGGAGTGAAGAAGCTCTCTACTCTGTTCAAGGACCCACAATGTGTACTGGAGACTCTGAGGTGAGTAGTAATTAACAACAGAACAATAAACATGCAAAAGGAAACAGAAATGTCCGCTTTTCTCCACCCACTCTGAGCTGGTAACAGGTCTAAGCCTCCATCCCTGGTAAAGGGGTTTCAATGTTTCTCTTGTCTTTTCACCCAAAGAAAATGACTGCTATCTTCAACTATATTGATAGGTATTGCATCAATGTCTTTCACGTATGAAAGACAAACAAACATTGTTGTGTCTTAAAAAGCCATTGCTTTGGCAGTGTAAAGTTTGTCTTTAGTCTCACTAGCAATTTTGCAGTTCTTATGACTATTCCGAGAAGTAAGATCTATGGCATCTGAATCTTTGAAGGATTACATGCCCTTTACCTTGTTGCAAAGTGCAGGCTTCCATTTTTTTTGTCTTTTTGCTTTTACTCAACTGATTTCTACTTCACACCTAAATGACCAGTTTAATTTTTTATACATTTTACAACAGGTTGACCAGACAGGTAGTGTTGGGGACATGAGTTACTGGCGGTGACATGAGACACTCATATCAATTAATGGTCAAATCATTTGTGTAATTTCTAATTTTCTTTGGCACTTCATCCTTAACATTACTGGTGAGGCAAACCCCTCATTCTGACTGAACCAATGTTTAATAACTAGAGAGGTTTAAAATATTTAATATTCTTCAAAGGGTTCAAATAGCCTTGCCCATCAATACTTGAAAGTTCTGAGACTTTGTTAATGTGTGTAGTTTGTGAAATCATTATCAACTCTTTGCAGGTTGTCAGGCTGTCTGGTCACTGAGGAAGGCTGTGCTTCTCTGGCCTCAGCTCTGAAGTCAAACCCCTCACATCTGAAAGAGTTGGATCTGAGCTACAATAACCCAGGAGACCAGGGTCTCAGACTGATCTCTGCTGAACTGGAGGATCCACACTGGAGACCGGAGAAACTCAAGTATGTGCTGTAGATGTTTTCTCTATCGGTTATGAATAATGTTGTATAAATTATAGACATATTTTAAGGATCAACATTTTGACTGTACATTGTGTAATTCCTTGAACAAAATGACGTAACTGTTAATGGAAACCAAAATCACCCACGATTGACTGCTGGATTCAAACTCAAATCAAATCTGTTCCAACTTGCATGAATTTCATCACGACAACTCATTGTGACTCAGAAGTGTGCCTGGCCCCCACATGCCTGAGAACATCTGGCGATGATCCTGATCCTGGGGGATCTCCTCCCAGACTTGGATCAGGGCATCAGTGAGATCCTGGACAGTCTTTGCTGTCAAATGGCGGCATCTGATGCACCAATACATTTCGTCCCAGAGGTTCACAAATGGATTCAGGTCTGGGAAACATAAGGGTCAGTCAATAGCATCAATGCCTTTGTTATCCTGCTACTCCCTTCACATTCTGGCCACTTAAGGCATCGTCCTGAACCAGGACACCCACTGCACCAGCATAAGGTCTGATTTAATTCCAGTACCTAACAGCAGTCAGGGTATAATTGGCTAGCACGTGGAGGTCTGTGTGACCCTCCAAGGATACGCCTCCCCAGACCATCACTGTCCCACCTCCATGCTGGATGATGTTGCTGGCAGCATAACGTTCACCATGGCATCTCCAGACTCTTTCACATATGTCACATGTGCTTACTGTGAACCAGCTCCCATCTGTGAAGAGAATTCTGGTGTTCTCTGGGGAATGTCAATCAAGCTGCACGGTGCTGGGCTGTGAGCACAGCCATACATTTCAAAAAATCTGGGACAGGGGCATGTGTACCACTGTGTTACATCATTCAGGGGCATGTGTACCACTGTGTTGCATCATTCAGGGGCATGTGTACCACTGTGTTGCATCATTCAGGGGCATGTGTACCACTGTGTTGCATCATTCAGGGGCATGTGTACCACTGTGTTACATCATTCTTCTTTTAACAACACTGTTAGCATTTGGGAACTGAGGAGACCAATTGGTGTACTTTTGAAAGTTAAGGCCAGACACGGCAGGCAAAAACATAGTTTTTTCGTGTACTGGTCAATTTTGAGATTTTTGCATATTTTGCTTCCATAACATGTCTATTTTCAAACTAGTAGAAAGAAAACGTCCAAAATACAAATTTAGGTATTTATTTTACTACATTTTGTCGACTTGCGTCTGAAGATTTCTCCCAGATTCCACAGAAATTAGCATTCTAACGAAACAAACAGCACCGCGACCGTTGTCCGCACTATGTCACCAATGGTATCACGGTAAAGGTTTATTTGTCCTGCACAATGTTATCGTATTCAAACATGCTGATTATTTTTGTACCAGCAACCTATCGTAAAAGAACCAAGGGTGGTTCAGACATAACCACAAAATCGCATTAGCTGGTGTTGATTTCTGACAACGTTATTCGTTCAAATGCATCACGTGACGTGCCCTGACACTTCCTGGTTTAGCTGAAGTGGAGAAATCTCCACTTCAGTAGCACTTACATACATCAAACTTTCCATTCATATTCCTATCTATATTCTGAAGGTATTTAGAGAGGGGTTTGTTCATATAAAATTTAGAGCCATGTCCTATCCAAAGCACATAGAACTTCTTATTGTGTTATGTTTATGCCAATAAAGTAAAACAAATGTTTATTGGTAGGCTATATGACTTTAATTTTGTATTGTCCACTCAAAAGGAAAAGTCTGTAGCCTACTGTAAAAGTAAAACTGACCACATAATAATAATAACCCAAAATTAATAAAATGTTACTTTATTAATCTGTAACACACAAATAGATTAAGTGGAGCCTGATGTAATATAGCCTGCAGGGGAAATGAAACACAACAATGCCACACTTCATTTGTTTCTGATGTTATCCATAACGCCACAAAAGACAGAGAAAGGCATTTCTTGTTCCCCCACAGCTTTACATTTTATTGATCTAAACCGTTTTCATAACTGTCACAGTTTTTTCATGTCTCTTATAGAAATCCCCGACACCTGTCCTATTTTCTTGAGAGCAGCATACCCCAACCCTAAATTGTGCGCTAAAAGCACCATTGGCACATTTACATCAAACGCGATGTCGTTCTTGGTTCCTTCTTGTAGACGCGTAATACTTTTGCGGTAACAATTTTTGGCACAGATTGCACTCTATAAGATAACTGGTACAGAACCCATAATTCTGCGGATCGGTGTAAATTTGAATCACCATCTTTGTGCAATAAGGACAAATGAACCCACTAACCAATGAATGTAAACGCACTACATATCAGCAGCTGCTGTGTGGAGCGTGTAGAAACCAAATGTTTCTCCGGGTCTACAATCAGAGAATGTCCACACGGTTAAGTCTTTCCAAATTATATACCTTTATTTCCAATGCTTTCGGAGACCCTTTTCCCTCGTACAGCCAAAAAAGATCTAAAGTTCGTTCACACCGGACACAGTTTATATAACCCCTCCCACTCAGTCAATGCATAGAAGTTGCTGCGCATGGTCCCTGGATGGGCGTGTCCCGTGATGCAGCCCCTGACTCTGGGGTGAACCATCTGGTGACCTTCTCAGAGGTAGATAAGAATGGTGCTGTTGTGTCCGGCGCCAGGAAGTCTACCGGACCCCTCGGCTGGCTTGTCCTCCTTTTTCCTTGGGGTTATGTCAGTTTAAGTGTGTGAGGGTCAAGATAGAAGTTAATACATAGGTTTCCATGCACACATTGTCCTTGTCTTAATCCCTTAACTTTATGACCCCTCATTTGGAATGCGCTAAGTAACCTATTAACCCCAGCCTCTCGAAGACATGCCCCACAGGTACCAGAAACAGTTTGTTTATAATATAGTACACAGCACATAACATCTTTACTAAAGAATTCCACAAATCCGCCTTTTGATCTCGTCTCCGAGATCAACCCATTTCGTCTTCCAACACTGGGGGAGCCAAAACCAACATAGGCATCATCATGTGGGGTTCATTGCTCTTCTCCCCCTTTTACAAACACCTTTGTCTTATACACCAACAAAATCATTTACATTCTAGTTTTGACTTCCCGCTCCATCTAAATGTTAGTTGCAGACTATCCGAACACATGGCAAAAGCCTACATTTATCTGAGAAGTTACCCCCCAGTCCTCCTCCTTCACCTGGCACATTGTCCTTTTATTGTTCTTGTTCATTCACATGCTGACCCCAAGGTCTCTCTGCCTCGGTCCTGATTTTCAGCTACAGTCTCACAGTCTTCCATAGTGAGCCACTCTGTGCCTCAGGTCTGTTGAGGGTCAGGCCTTCTGCCTTCTCCCTGAAACATTGTTCATTTGCCTTGAATCGGGTTCTGGAACCCAGAAGGTGCCGAAGGGAAAGGTTCTGGAGGTTTCACTTCATCATGTTGGTACAAAACGTCGCCATGCTTTGAGCTAGAGTTTTGCAACACCATCCTTACAGGAGAAAGGAGAACCCAAAACACTGCATCAGTTTACATGTTCACCTTAACATTTAGTCACACTTAAAGGTAAAATGTAACCATTACGAATGATGGGATCACTCCTCAACTGTCAGAGAAGTAAATAAATTGTTTTAGTTGCATGAAAGTATCACTACTAATTTACAACAAATTTAAACTACTTAAACCTTCAAACTTTCTATCGGCCAGTTATCAACCACATCAAGTAGTACCATTTTCAAACTGACGTAACCTCGGTCTCTCACCACCAATCCGATTGATAAGCCATGCATCTGTGATTGAACTTCAACAAAAAACTTACAACGACACAACCGTTCCCATGTCCATACATCAACATTAGCCACCATACAACCGCACGTATCCATCACCCGACAGAACCGTAACCAAATTACGGAGGCTTGCCCAAGAACAAAGTTACTGTAGACACTTCCGTGCGACACCTCAAACCTCTCCAGCTGCAATATCCCCAAATAGCGGTCCCAGCGCACACACATGGACAGAAAGACACACAAAACATCACAGACATAAAAGTGTACACAAGCAAGTATTACCAACACAATTTGAGTCCGGGAGCCTGTACCTAATCACGCTCAGTCCCACTCCAGTCAGGCACCTCCGTCTCAGCCCCATGAGCCTAGCTCATGAGGGAGGAATGGAGATCCAGAGTCATAACCTCCAGACGCGTGCGCTCACCCAGACTGGAAAAAGGACCCAAGCCTACAGGACAAGGAGAACCAGACAAAGCCCAATTGGCAATTTCAACATGTGTATACATAACCAGACGGACACATGACTTACAAACACATAGACAATACATACAACACTGGCTACTGGATTCTAACTCAACTTGTTTTTGTTGAGTTTCATAATTTTGATCTGCCCAATTGTGCTAAAATTTCGGATACAAAGAGTACTCTAATTGGAATGCCAATCCAACAGTGCAACGTCGACTCAGATTTTTACTCTATGTTAACTTGTTTTTAATAAGGGAATCGTTCTTTCAGAACCTCAATTTCCATGCTACTATGCTATCTAGCAGGCCCTTTCCTTCTGCTAAGAGTAGCTTTATCACTTCCCTCTTATGGGATGACTGCCAACAATTTATGCCTTTTAATATTTTAGCTCCACTTTCTGATATTCAGATTACAGTTTATGCCTGTTATACACATTTGTGTTTTACCAATTATCCCTAACTAACCTCTGTATTCTTTACTGTTATCTAGAACCACACTCCATCCCTGGCTTCCTCCTCTCCAGGTTCCAGGAAGGCCTTTACCGGCCCTTCCTTTCCGTAACCCTGGATCGCTCGGTCGCGTTTAAGTAGGTCCTTCATCTCGCGACTATCACTCCCTAATCGAACCCATGTTCTCTGGTTACGTTCCATTCTATTACGTTCCTTTTTCAATTTTTTACCCGCAAAATACGAACTCCTCTTACTCTCTTTATCTATTTTTTATTATTTCACCCCATAGGGTGGTCTGATTCCATATCAAATCTAACAACGACCCCACAGGCTTAGTCCCGTTGTGGAATATTTTAGTTAAGAGTAGATGTGTGGTGTGCTGTTAGAAACAAACCTTGCCAGTGTTAATTAGTACATTCCAGATCTCAAGATATATCTGTAATAAAGGCGTTTACTTTGGAGACGTGATCGTTGTAGAATTCAAACTACTTCCCCCGAGTCCCGAATCAGAGAATGTCCACACGGTCAACTATTTCCTAAGTAAACGCCTTTATTACAGATATATCTGGAGATCGTTCCCCACAATACAGCCAAGAAGATCTAAAGTCCGTTCACATCGGACACAGTTTATGTAGCCTATTCCCCCCTCAGTCATTGTATAGAAATTAATGAGCGTGCTTCCTGGGTGGGCGAGTCCCGTCCTTTAGACCCCACCTCCATCCGTAGGGCCATCTGATGACCTCGGAGGCCGACGAAGAAGACAGTTGAGGGGGTAGGCTGGCACCAGTAGATATGACCTCGGCTAGCTCTTGTTTCCACCCTCCTCCCTGTCTGCATCTGTGGGTCCAGCTAAAAGGCCATAAACCTGTCTTCCTATACATTTTATGTCCTTTCCTCTAACCTTTTGACTTATGGTCATACCTCTGGAATGTACGGATTAACATTTTATCACCCCACTGGCAAGTTTTTTTCTAACAGCACACCACACATCTACTCTTAACTAAAATATTCCACATTGTGTGGACATTCTCTGATTCGGACTCGGGGGAAGTAGTTTCAATTCTACACCGTCCGGGTCATACTCTACCAATACCTGTTTTAACATTTCACGACTTAACTTTACTCGCTTATCTCCTTTCTTACTTTCGTCTGCCTTTTTTATTACCACATCCATAATGCATTCTATTTGCCCTTTCCGCGGTTTTGTGGAAGTCGACAAAACATAGTAAAATAAATACCTAAATGTGTATTTTGGACGTTTTCTTTCTACTAGTTTGAAAATAGACATGTTATGGAAGCAAAATATGCAAAAATCTCAAAATTGACCAGTACATGAAAAAAAAATGTGTCTGCCGTGTCGGGCCATAATTGTACAATAGAGTTTTCCTCCGTCTTACCTACTGTATTCAAACCTGTATAAATGTTTGAATTGAAATCCCATCACCACGTGTTAAGAAATAAATTACCCTGACGACTTTGTCCAATTAGAAATAATCAATGTATTTATTAACCGGAGTATCATATCCCTATCGAACGTGCACGGCTCTTGTTTCGGCTGGGAACAGCTGGGAAAGAGAGTGCTTTGTTTAGATACATTCAAATGTATAGGTTCTCCTTAAGGGAGCCTATTGGTCATATCTTCTTGTAAGTCTTCACGTTGCGTGGTGTGCGTAGTGTTCTGATTGGCTGAACTGAGTCTCTGATTGTGCGATGTCTTCCGGTTGGGGCTGGTGTTCTCGAACCTGGATGCGTCTTCTGTAGTCTCCTGGTCTTTCTTGTACGCCCTAGGCGCTTCCTGTTATTCGTTCACCCTCTGCTTTATCATCTAACCTTTACATGTGTCTTCAATGTGATTACTACATATCATTACTTGTTTTGTTCATGCTTTAAACAGTTTCATTTGGCTGTTAATAATGCATTCATGATACGGCTATACATTCTTAAGGCACAAGCATTCAATTATGATTATAGCTTATTATGATTATAGCACATTGATTCATCATTTCAAAACACACGGAATGAAGCGTATTTTTTCCTTACACACAGGACTGGTTTCCTCCTCCCCTTCCTGATGGGTTGTGTAAGGTGTGTGTGATGGGAGTAGGGGTTGTGTATGGTGTGTGATGGGAGGAGGGGTTGTGTATGGTGTGTGTGTTGGGAGGAGGGGTTGTGTATGGTGTGTGTGATGGGAGTAGGGGTTGTGTATGGTGTGTGTTGGGAGGAGGGGTTGTGTATGGTGTGTGTGATGGTAGGAAGGGTTGTGTATGTTGTGTAGTGGGAGGAGGGGTTGTGTATTGTGTGTGTGTGATGGGAGGAGGGTTTGTGTATGGTGTGTGTTGGGAGGAGGGGTTGTGTATGGTGTGTGATGGGAGGAGGGGTTGTGTGTGGTGTGTGTGTGTGTGTGTGTTGGCAGGAGGGGTTGTGTATGGTATGAAATGGAAGGAGAGTTTTCATTAGCATTTTTGATTTCCAGTTTTCAAATACTTGAGTGCAAAATGTTTCTATCAGTATTTAGTGCCTGCATGGAGGTGTCAGTGTTGGGGATTTTAAGCCTGGAAGCAGATCACCCTGTGTGTGCTACTAGTAAAGTTAGCGTTGTACAGATCACCCTGT
>JACXGK010007239.1:0-26018 GCA_016801125.1 Novumbra hubbsi | reverse complement strand
CACCCTCCCCCTCCCTCCATCTATTCCCCCTCCCTCTCCCCCCTCCCTCCCTCCCCCTTATTTTGCAAGTATACTATTCTTCAGTCAGATAAATTAGGATTTCTGTTTCTTGTTTAAATTACATATATGTTTTCCCCCAACACATGCCCTGACACACAGATCCACACACACACACTAGCAGGTTGGCTGTTAAATGAACTAGCTTTGGGAGCTGCAGGGTTGACCTGTTGACATCATCAGAGTCACCATCAGCCTCAGGACAACCATTGGTCTGAACACAGGAAGAAAAGTAATTGTAGTAAATGGATATGTTACCCGGAGCCTAACCCCTGACTCTGTTCCTCCCTGCCTAAGGCAGTAGTCTCTGGCCTCATACAATCCAGAGCTTTTACAGATAATAAAACATACCCCCCCAGCTAATAAATAAACGTTAAATACTAACAAAAAGTCTTATCTCATTGGGCTGGTAGTGCAGAGTGACAATCGGAAACGCCATTATTTTTGTAATTAGTGGAAATTTGATTTTTATTAATTAGTTGGATTTCATTTCAGTCTTTCATTTGTCAACATGCTGTTTCTCAAGAGAGAAACTCACAAAGAAACTGCACAATGGAACTGGAAGAATGACATGATTGTCTGGCTGGTGTTTTGACTGCGAATGTGAGCAGAGGTGAGATGCTGACAGATTTCAGGTAAACTGTTTTGTTACACTAGAATTAATCGGTTAGAGTTAGCCACCAAGGAAAAGAAGATATATAGTTTTAAATGCATTAAAGATAAGTTCATTTAATTGAAAGAGTAACACAAATAAATTGGGTTTTGAGAGAAACAGAACCATTCTACTAAGCTTTTCCTTAGTCTTAGTAAACCTAGATTAATATTTGGGAGAACTTCAGCTTGCCCTGACTTTTTCTTGAAGGCCTATGGAGTAATTGTTTCACAACAAGCCTCTATTCGCCTTAGGCACAGGCTAGAATTATCATTATTAGCATTGTCCAAACAACCACTTAGCATTTGCTAGCTACGAGACCGTGTTTGGGGAACTTTTATTTTTAAAGCAACTATTTACCTTTAAGTTATGTTACTTTTAGTTAGGCGTTACGTTACTTAGTTACCGTAAAATAAGTCAACTGATTCTATATTGATGTGTTGTTCCCTTTTAATGGGTCAAGGATACATTGTCAGATATTGCCTAGTTTGTGTTAGTTACGAGCATTATCAATTATTTATTTGTTTATTTAATACATTTTTGGTTTATTAATCATTATGCAGCAAGAGTGACCAATCCCATTACAGTATCTCAAGTAATCATACATAATAATAAGAAGCAATACTTGCATTTACAGTGGGGAGATCAAGTATTTGATAAACTGACAATTTTGCAGGTTTTCCTACTTACAAAGCATGTAGAGGTCTGTACTTTTTATCATAGGTACACATAAACTGTGAAAAAATCTAAAAAATCACATTGTATGATTTTTAAGTAGTTCATTTGCAATTTATTGCATGACGCACAGTGGGGCAAAAACGTATTTAGTCAGCCACCAATTATGCAAGTTCTCCAACTGAAAAATATGAAAGAGGTTTGTAAATTTCATCATATGTACACTACAACTATGACAGACATAATGAGAAAAAAAATCCAGAAAATCACATTGTAGGATTTTTTATGAATTTTATTGCAAATATTACAATGTGATTTTCTGGAAAAAAATTCTCATTATGTCTGTCATAGTTGATAAAATTGTAGACCTGCACAAGGCTGGGATGGGCTACAGGACTATAGGCAAGCAGCTTGGTGAGAAGGCAACAACTGTTGGCGCAATTATTAGAAAACGGAAGAAGTTCAAGATGACAGTCAATCACCCTCGGTCTGGGGCTCCATGCAAGATCTCACCTCGTGGGGCATCAATGGTCATGAGGAAGGTGAGGGATCAGCACAGAACTACTTGGCAGGACCTGATCAATGACCTGAAGAGAGCTGGGACCACAGTCTCAAAGAAAACCATTAGTAACACACTACGCAGTCATGGATAAAAATCCTGCAGCACACGCAAGGTCTTCCTGCTCAAGCCAGTGCATGTCCAGGCCCGTCTGAAGTTTGCCAATGACCATCTGGATGATCCAGAGGAGGAATGGGAGAAGGTCATGTGGTGTGATGAGACAAAAATAGAGCTTTTTGGTCTAAATTCCACTCGCCGTGTTTGGAGGAAGAAGGATGAGTACAACCCCAAGAACACCATCCCAACCGTGAAGCATGGAGGTGGAAACATCATTCTTTGGGGATGCTTTTCTGCAAAGGGGACAGGATGACTGCACCGCATTGAGTGGAGGATGGATGGGATCATGTATTGCGAGATCTTGGCCAACAACCTCCTTCCCTCAGTAAGAGCATTGAAGATGGGTCGTGACTGAGTCTTCCAGCATGACAACGACCAGAAACACACAGCCAGGGCAACTAAGGAGTGGCTCCGTAAGAAGCATTTCAAGGTCCTGGAGTGGCCTAGCCAGTCTCCAGACTTGAACCCAATAGAAAATCTTTGGAGGGAGCTGAAAGTCCATATTTCCCAGCAACAGCCCCGAAACCTGAAGGATCTGGAGAAGGTCTGTATAGAGGATTGGGCCAAAATCCCTGCTGCACTGTGTGCAAACCTGGTCAAGAACTACAGGAAAAGTGTAACGTGGAATGAAGGAGACCAAACTGCAGGTAGGCGAACAAGTCGAATAGAGTTTATTTCCTATGGTACTCGGTTAGAATATAATTCTACCGGTATTTCAATAAGGTATAAGTGGCACGTAAAGGAACTCTGCCACAGAGCACCTCAGTGCTCTAACACGAAGACAGGAAGACAATAACGAACGCAGAGACAAGACACATGAGGGATTAAATACGCAGGTTAGTGTGCTGCAGCTGTTTGGAATCAGGGAGGGATGCGTTCACAAGACATGGGTAACAAGACAAACACGGACGGTGGTGCCTAGAGGCCGGCGACGTCGAACGCCGGGGGGCCACGCGCACAGGGGAGTGGCCACCACCAGGTGGCGACGTGCCAAAAAGTATGATCTCTGTAATTGCAAACAAAGGTTTCTGTACCAATTATTAAGTTCTGCTTTTCTGATGTATCAAATACTTATGTCATGTAATAAAATGTAAAATAATTACTTAAAAATCATACAATGTGATTTTCGAGATTTTTGTTTAGATTCTGTCTCTCACAGTGGAAGTGTACCTATGATCAAAATTACAGACCTCTACATGCTTTGTAAGTAGGAAAACCTCCAAAATCGGCAGTGTATCTCCCCACTGTAGTTCTTCAATTAAGAATCTCACAAAATAGTTCAAACGTATCTACAATGTATTCCAAATACCGGGATTTAATCAAGAACCAGAAAAAAGGAAAACAAATGACTATCTGAATAACGTCAATTGAATTGTTCGTTTTATGAATTCCAAGTGGATTTTAAAGAAATGTATTCAAGTCACAAGTCTATCCCGAGGTGAATGCTTTTATGATCTCCTCACCACTTTCTGGAAGTCACTTCTAAACTTCTAAATCGTGTCAGCAACACGTGACCATAGAGGACACTGATCGAGTGTGATGGGCCGAGGTCAGTTTGGGATTTAGGGTGTTTCTCTCTGCCTCCCATGTCTCTGCTCGTTCCCCTTTTCTCTAGTGTGCCCAGGAATTTGACCTGGAACTGTGATGAGAGTTGTCTGCTGGGGGTCTCAGCACTGCTTTTCCACACTGTTTTTGAGTATGTCAGAATGTCCATCAGGTTCCGGGCGGCAGGTAGCCTAGCACTTAAAGCATCTGACAAGTAACCGGAAGATTGAATCCCCCAAACCGACATGGTGAGAATCTGTCGTAATGTCTCTGAGCAAGAACGTTGACCCTTATTGCTCCGCAGGTCATTGCTGCAAACGATAATGTGTTCTGAATCAGCTTACCGGGTCAAATAGAGAATGAAATAAAATGAAATGTCTTTGTGTCATATGACTGTAATAACCTCAGCAAACTGAAACCCAGAGCAAATTGTGACTGGTTTTAACTGGTCCACCAAGAGTTATGAGGAGCAATCAGAGAGATACCATCAGATTAGCTGGCAATATCCTCTAGTCCTTTATATCTCCTGTGTAAAGCTACGGGATTTAAATCAAATAAGCTTGCCCACTGTACACTCCCTCATCTGTCCTTTTTAGATGAACTTAGCGTTTTGGCTTTCCCTCTTCCACGAGGCTTTCCCTCTTCCACACTCTTGCTGCTTGTCGTCCTTCTTTATGTCATTGTGTCTCGGTCTCCTCCCACTACATTCTCCTGAACACGGACAGTTCCCAAAACCCTAGAGGAAAACATCCACAGTAAACATGTCACTACCAATTTAAAAGATGCAGACCCAATCTGTAGCTAATCAGAGTACTGTTGGAAATGACGGATAGCTACATCAAGACATAAAAGTATGGGCCAATGATGTCTGAGATATTGGGTGACTAATCTACTTGCGGTTTATTATTCTAGCACCTCCTGTAGGCCTACCAGTGTAATTTGGTTAATGTTGGATCTCGTTGAAGACCCACCACTCCAACAGTCTCCAATCAATTCCCACATAAATATAGAGAAAGAAACCCAATACACTCTTTAGGATTTTGCCCTTTTTAATGAAAGCCGATTTGTGCATGAAAAATCCTTTTATTTTAGGCGATGTCAGCATAGAGCAGCGTACGCAGACGCGTCAGTAAGGTTCGGTCATGTAACGACCACGACCCTTATAACACGCAACAGGAAACAATCACGGACACAGAGACAAGACACACAGGGAATTAGGTAGCCAACTACATCGGATGCAGCTAGTGGGTAATCAGGAAGGGTGCATTCACAGGACATGGGGAAAACAGGACAAACGTGTACAATAGTGACTAAAAGGCCGGCGACATGGAACGCCGGGGTATTACGCGACCAGGAGAGGGCACGACATCAGGTGGCACCGTGACAGCTCGAGGGGATGTTTGGTAGACTGTCTGCAGCTGGCAGCGTTATACATGCCTATATTCAATGACTAACGGGTTTCCGTCTGCTCCTCATTTATCTGTTTATTTTTCAACTTAATGCAAATTCCTGGAGATGAATTGTTGGGTGCTGACCAATCTTCAGGGTGTCCTACTGGATAATTCCATCACTCCATAGTTCCTACTTTTGGTCCACAAATGTTATAAACCAAGGTAATGGAACATGAACTAGTAAAGCTGATAAAGAAGCTGTGATAGTTTTCTCTGAGCACCACAATGTCATATATTGAATGCAATGGGAAGGAGTGTCTTCGCTATTAGATGCATAATGCTGATATGAACATATTAAATAATTTACTATGTTTCATGAACAGTCCTTGCAAATAAACATATGAATGCAAAGACAATTCATTCCCGTCAATCTTGTAGTATTTTCTAAGTCTTCGCTTCTATCAAAAATCATGATCTGTTTTCCAATTATTGTATGATTGGAAATAAAAAGATAAGCTTTCTGATGTTAACTACGACTTGCTTTTTCCCAGTTGTTTAAATAACAATTAAAGTAAAATGTTTGTCCCCCACTGAAAAAGAAACATTTGTGAATAGCAATTCGATAACACTCATTTAGGGATTAGGTTCGGTGAGGACAGATTGACATCCCTGAAGTTTTATTTACTTGTTGTTATACTCTGCCGATTACGTGGTCCCCTAATTTTTTGACCAGTGTATTGAGGGTCCTGGGGAAGTGTTATTAAAAATGTTGTATAAATTGTTTATTGTCCGGGTACTCGTGCTTGAAGTGTCACTTTCTTCCTAATAGTTTTGCTTCATTTTTCCAACGCCCGTTTTAAGGAAGATGGGATAACATTGACGGCACGGCTAGGTGCTTGATTTTATATAAGTGTGGCAATGGGACTGAATGAAATACCTGAATTAAACTATTAAGAGGTGTGGCCCAATACATTTGTCCATATAGTGTAGGTATACATTGGGCAGAATAAGCTTTATTAATGTGAATTAACCGTGTCTGTCCTTGGTTACCCGTGTCTCTCCTGGGTTAACTGGGCCTGTCCTTGGTTACCTGTGTCTCTCCTGGGTTAACTGGGTCTGTCCTTGGTTAACCGTGTCTCTCCTGAGTTAACTGGGCCTGTCCTTGGTTAACCGTGTCTCTCCTGGGTTAACTGGGCCTGTCCTTGGTTAACCGTGTCTCTCCTGAGTTAACTGGGTCTGTCCTTGGTTAACCGTGTCTCCCCTGGGTTAACTGGGCCTGTCCTTGGTTACCCGTGTCTCTCCTAGGTTAACTAGGTCTGTCCTTGGTTAACCGTTTCTCTCTATTAAGAGGTGTGGCCCAATACATTTGTCCATATAGTGTAGGTATACATTGGGCAGAATAAGCTTTATTAATGTGAATTAACCGTGTCTGTCCTTGGTTAACCGTGTATCTCCTGGGTTAACTGGGCCTGTCCTTGGTTAACCGTGTCTCTCCTGGGTTAACTGGGTCTGTCCTTGGTTAACCGTGTTTTTCCTGGGTTAACCGGATATGTCTTTGGTTAACCATGTATTTCTTTGTTCTTGTCTTGAATTCAATGTTTTAACTTATGCATCAATGCCCTTTAAAGATACTGTATATACACTTCAATATCCTCTCTAGAGGTGAGAGGGAGGAGTGGGCATGGTTGGATGAAAGCAAGGAGAGGAAAGAAAGGCAAAGGCTGAGAAGGTGAAGGGGGAGATAAAAATAAGGAGGAAGGGAAGAGAGAAAAATTTTTGAAAGGAGGGAGTGAGCTAAAAGAGAGAAGTGAAGAAGAGGGAATACTTGGGTTTCTTAGTGTTAGGTAGGAATTATAGCCTTGTTGCGGTATTTGTTTCAGGGAAGACAAATGTTTGCAAAAGTTTTCGGAATGAATGTTTTATACAGAAAGAAAAATTTGAAAGGTACATTTTCCATTGCCCATTACAGGATGTAGCTCAGCTTTAGGGAACATTACTTATTTTCCTACAAGAATGTATTAATATACTGTTTGGTCTTTGACAATATTAAATTAGCTAGAGAACTATGGATGATATGGATAGTTGATTGGCTTTCTCTGATGCATGAACATTTCAAGTTTCGGTTTGTTTGCTCCAACAACCAACTTCTCGGTCAGGCACTTGTTCTTGTGAATTGGGCAAACCGAGAAAATGCATCCTGCATTTGGTTGACACTGCTACCGTCTGCATTATACCCTCATGTTCCACCAATGTGACGAAGATGCCACAAAGCAAGGACTCGACAAATAAAGCCTTGAGGCCCGAGGACATTTTACTGAAACAACTAAAGACAAGAACTCAAGTTTAAATGTAGAAATGAAAAAAACATTAGGTAGGACTTGCAAGGCAGGCAGTGCAGTGTTACCCGGGCTCAGTCAGTCTGTAACAAGAGGCAGGCAGTGCAGTGTTACCCGGGCTCAGTCAGTCTGTAACAAGAGGCAGGCAGTGCAGTGTTACCCGGGCTCAGTCAGTCTGTAACAAGAGGCAGGCAGTGCAGTGTTACCCGGGCTCAGTCAGTCTGTAACAAGAGGCAGGCAGTGCAGTGTCACCCGGGCTCAGTCAGTCTGTAACAAGAGGCAGGCGGTGCAGTCTTACCCGGGCCAGTCAGTCTGTAACAAGAGGCAGGCAGTGCAGTCTTACCCGGGCTGGGTACAGTGGAACATTGCAATGTTCTTTAGGAAGAAAAGGTTTCGTTAGGGATAAGAGGTTGAAATCAACTGGACTTTATGCTCCAGAATTTCCCATAAAGGTTTATTTATGTTCAGATCTGGTGATTGAGGAAGCCACGGAAGGCATTTGACATCATCCTGGTGTTCATAAAACCACTCTCGTGTTTGTTTTTGGCAGTGAGTATGGGGGCATTAATATTATCTTATTATTATATTATATTGGAACTTGGGAAGAGTGTTTGCACCAAAAAATGCTCTTAGCCCTGTAATCTGGCTTCATTTTCCTTGTCCGTTATCCAACCGCAAAGAGCAATCAACGGACCCAATCATGCTGATTACATTTTGTGGTCAATTTCTAGGCTGTGTTTGGGGAATTGCTACTTTGCTGTTAGATGTCTGTCCATCCCTGTCGGTCAGATTCGACTTGCAAACATTGTTCCTCTTTGCCGATGGAATTTGTCCACGTTCAGAGTTTTGACACGTAATAATTTTGCAGATTTCAAGACCGATGCCCCTGCAATTTGAGCACGGACTTTCTAGCCTCTTTGGAATTCTGTTATTTGCCCCGTGTTGCTTTAGACAATGGTGGGTATTTGTATGGATAGTGCTGACTACAGGCCTATTCATTTGCATTTCATTTTTCATTCTAGTAGGTAAAATCTGTAACTCGGTAAAAAGTGTTCACAAGCAAAAACACAGCTCATGGTCAATTACATTAGAGTGGTAGTGTTCAGCTCAACAGGTTCTCCTTATGTTATGGACATTTGTTTTAGTTATGCAAACATCAGTTTGTAATTTTTTTGTAACGCCAGAACATGACTATTTTAAAGTCAAAGTCAGAGAATATCCACAAAATAACTGTCAAATGCAGTTAAATGCAAGTAACTGTTGTTCTGAGCAATGAAATTCTTATGACATGGCATGAGTTATCTACGCAGTGGTAGACATACGAAAATCAGTTTAATAAAATCTGTAAATTGTTCGTAACGCCAAAACATAACAAGTTTTTGACAAAATTGTGTGATGAGAATAACCACAATGCATTGTTACACTGCTTGGTAAAATCCCATTGTGCTCATTCTTGGCTTTTGCAGGCAGTTTTCCAGAAACCCCAAGATGTTTAACAGGAATGGATCTGGTGAAACGAAGCTGGAGCCAGACACATGATGGATGGTTTGAGTCAAGAGTGGAACGGCCACCGTTATGTACTCATCATCACGCCGTTGTTGTTTACCTTGAGCTGTGTTCAGAAAGCCCACAAGTAAACAAACCACACAGAACCGAGAGATAAGAGGACGAACACCGGCATGAATGATCAAATACAAAAATTCACGTCAACAAGTAAATGAATGGCCTTGGGGCTAACCTTGAAAAGGGCTCCCCCCGCCTCCCTCTTTATTATTACCATATGTCCATGTCTTTGTGTTTGGCCATGTGGCTGCCCTTCGCTATTTAATTGAACACCACTCTTGTTGATCCAAGGCTGGCAGAGCACAACAACCGCCTCCCAAATGGTGAAATATTCTCTAAGTAGTGCTCAGCTTCTGCTCAGGACCCAACGCGGCTCAGTTGAAAAGTACAGCGCTGTATGAAGGGTAAAGGGTTCAGTTTTGGACACTACCTACAGCTCACCTGCCCAGACACACCAGAGGGTTATAAAGTGGACGGTTGACCTTCGGACATGCACATTTCGAACTGCAGCTTGAAGTAAAGGAGGATCTGGCCCCTTGCACCAGGCAAGACCACCCTTAGTAAGTTACAGCGGACCATGAACATCATGGTTGTGTACTCCTCCTCTTAGCCACCTTTCTGCTCTGTAGTTCAGGGGCGCGACTAGTTACACCCGAGATCTGACGATGAACGATTGAACCGTCCATTCCCAAACACTGGGGGGTACTATCACGTAGGATCACATTTCACGCGTGGCCATGATCCTGTTGTTGGTCATCGTTGGTTTGTCTTGCTGGTGCTGTCCGACGTGGATGACGAAGGCATTCTGGGTTAATGTGAACAGAGCTGCACATAGGAAAAAACACGCCGTTTTCAAAAGAAAGGCTAGTGGAGAAGACAGAGAGGGAGAGAACCCTAAATAAGGAGGATTGGGACTGGAGGGATCCTCCACACAGAGCAGAGTGGACACAGTGCCAAAATGATTTCAAACCTCTTCCTCTGAGACCGGAGCCTCTGTGACGACACGACGGAGGAAACAGTACAGTGCTAATTGAAGCTTCCGCTGTCTCCTGCTTTGCTCGCACCAAATCAGCGCGACTGGCAGGGACTCGTCAAGTCGGAAACAAAAACAACAGCCCACCCTCAGACAAACACGGCAAATGAAAGGGAGATTGGCGCACATGTAATTGTGTGTCAGTATGTGTCAGTGTGTGTCAGCGTCTTCCAGTTGGTCTGCCTTTGTGTTCTAGTCAGGAGGTCTGACCCAGTTCTTTCCATGCCGCTTTGCTAACACGTCTGTCTGTTCCCACAACACATCTGCTACACATTTTAAATACGTTATTTGAATCCATAAATTACAATTCAGTTGAAAGTACAAAAAAAGAATATTCAAATGTTTTGGATATTTATCAACACTTATGAGTTATGTCTCATTCTCTACACCACCAGACCCCTGACAAAGACCAGCACCTTGCCAGTGGTTTCCTGAATCTAAAGGCAACCGCCGTTGAGAATGGGTGAGCCTTGAAAGAAAAAAACTCCCAAAACACAATAACCAAGGTTCTTGCGTGACACAAGAACTTTGTCTGCCAAGTTTTGCTCCATATAGCAGTGAAATGGGAAGCCCACTTCCAGAAAGTGCCCCTCCCCCTGTCCATCCCTGTAAAAATAATGTCCAGTGGTTTAGGTAGACCTGAGAACACACTACTCAAGTATCAGCGTCTAACCATGCTCCTAGGATAGGAGACTGTATGCTTTTGGTTAGACCAACTGGTTATAACAATAATATAACGATACAATATACTATATAACAATATACTTGAACACTTAACTCTTTAACATGTAACACTTAATAGTTGACATTTCCAGATTTGATAACCTCTTTTTTTAAATGTAATGGGTCTCTTTGCCTATGACCAAATCTAACATTTAAACCACGATTCTAATTTAAATAATGTTGGCACTGTGGTGATTAATCTGAACACTCTTAAAAACAGCATGTTTGAAAAAGCCTCTTGCAGCCAACTCTCAACTCTGGAAGATCACAGCAGGAGTCTAAGAAACTCACTTTACATTCCAGAATATGGCAGTCTATTTCAGGACATCTGCTGGTGTGATGCATACTCTCTCTCTCGCTCTCTCTCTGTCAATGGAATCATGCTTATAGGTCAATTGCTATTTGATGTTCTTGCCTTATTATTTTTTGTAGTTAACAGTAGGATTGATTCAGGTTGGTTCAGAACCGGCTTGGCCTTTAATGAAGAAGCGTTTTCCACTGAAACACACCATCATGTTCTCACTGTGGTCAGGTTAATTGTGATTCTGTGACCGGTCCCGCTTCATCTCCCCTGGTTAAGATTGACTCAGCCACGCCATCGGGAAAAGCTTTGATGGGTTGAGCGATATTCATCTCTATATTGTCTTAGAAAATTTTATTTTCAGCATCGCACTGGAGAAATGCGACGTTAATAAGCCATTTTTATGCTTTGTAACAAGAAAAATACACCCTGGATTACGCTTCAAACATAAACGTTCAGCCAGGGTAGCTTTGGCTAGCATGTGGAGGTCTGTGCGACCCTCCAAGGATGTGCCGCCAGACCGTCACTGACCCACCGCCAGACCCGTCATGCTGGGTGATGTTGCAGACAGCACAACGTTCACCTTGGCATCTCCAGACTCTTTCACACCAGTCACATGTGCTCAGTGTGAACCTAAACTCATCTGTAAAGAAAGTTGGGCCCCAATGTTTGACCGGCCTATTCTGGTGTTCTCTGGCTAATGCCAATGGAGCTGCTCGGGGCTAGGCTGTGAGCACACGTCACACTGGAAGACGTTGGGCCCTCATGCCCCCCTCTAATGGAGTTTGGTCAGAAACATGCACACCCGTAACCTGCTGGAAGTGATTCTCATAGGGCTCTGGCAGTGCTCCTTCTGTTCCAACGCACACGAAGGAGTAGATAACCGTCCTGCTGCCCATCCCAGGGTTTGTCCTCTATGCTATTAAGATGTACTAGGGGACACAGCGAATGGAATGCATGGAATGTATGGATGTGCTGTCCCAGAGAAGCTGGACTACCAGTGCCACCTCATACCGCCTCATGCTTCCAGTAGTGACAAGGACACCAGAAAAACTAGAGAAGAATCAGCCAGGAAGGATAAAAAGAGAGCAATTGTCTGTGGCCACCGCCCGCAAAACCATTCCTTTGAAAGGAGTTATTGCATTTCCATTGCACCTATTGTCTTTATTTAAACCAAAATGGGTGATGTTGATTCACAATTGCTTATGCTTCCTAACTGGACAGATTGATATCCCTGAATCTTGAATCTATGAATCATATTTGCATTCAAATAGGATCCGAACACAACAAAGATTCTTATCTGCATCATGCTCAAGGACACAAATGCACATTAGTCTCCACACAGTGAAGCTCTCCACGATTCTGACAAGAAGCAGTACGAAAATGTCCAGACCCCTTCCAGAATAAGTATGTTTCATTTTATTTGGTACATAGAATTATCAGCACCAACATCAAAGTAACTACAAAGTATGTTCCTTTGTGTGTTAAAAGCAGAATGGATTGGGATGGCTGTTAGTAGATCCTGTAACCTCACCCAACCAGTGAAATTGAGAATGTCCTTGTCAATAGCAGCAATCTGATACATGAAGAAGAGAAACATTGGTCCCATGACCAAAAACACATGTTTTGCTTTCTATCCTTGAGGGAATTGAATCAGGCCCCTATTTACTGAACAGACAAATCCTAACCCCAATTCCAACCTCAGTAACCTAACTTTTAAGTCTTTTTATGTCTATTGTTTTCTAATGCTAAAACATACTCCACTTCTGATACTAATCTCATTTGTTTTACCCTAAACCTAAGCCTTAGACCAGAAATAACCTTTTTTCTTCTGTGGACCAGCTGAAATACATTGTGCGAACCATATTGTCTCAACCACACACTCTCACACAAAAAATTGCAATCCCGAATAATCTATTCCAGAGAGTGAGAAAACATGTTTGCTGCTGCAGCTGGCTTGACGTGACTAACAATTCTTTTTTGGGTAAAACTCCATTCTAAATCCTCTTTCCCCTCTGACCCAGAAACCGATTAGTGATCAAGTGGTCGAGGAGATGTCCTACCCTCCCAATAGTCGACTTTCATTAAGGATACTCATGTTTATCCTACTGTGCAAGACCTTTGAAATCTGCCTCACACGCTTGAATCCTATTTTATTTTGTTCTAGGAGAAACATATATATACTACCTGTTATGTGCATTGAACAACTAACTGAATAAAAAAAATGGTTAAACTTGTTTGATTAAACCTGTTTGCTTGTTGGCATATCAAGGGGGAAAGACCTCTCAATAAATTTTGCGCTTGTGTCTTGTATTTCCCGAATTAACTTTTTTTAGAGGTCAGAAAGAGAGGATTAGTTTAAATCAATGATAAAAGGAACTTATCATTCACTCTCAGTCTTTTCTCCTTTCTTCTCCCTCCTCTCATGCCCGGCTCATCTCTCCTCTTGATTTCTCCTTTCCTCTCTCTCCTCTATTCTAATCTCTCCGCTCTCACCCCTCTTCACCCTTCTCTTTCCTCTCACCCCCCCCGTGGTTCTAAAGGCCTTCCTGCAGATGCGGCAGGACGGACGGACAGAAGACTCTTGGAGCATCGCCATTGCATCAGGGAGAAGAGAGGAGAAAGTTGAGGGAGATGAGTGAAGGAGCTCCGTCTGTAAACAACAATCCTCTCCCCCCTCCAATTCCTCCTGTTCTCACCTCTCCCCCCTCACCCTGTGAGTGTTCTGAAGTGTGGGGGAGAGAGACTTCTGCTCTGCTCTTCTGCTCTGCTCTCTGCCCTGCAGGATTCTGCCCTGAAAGCCCTGAAAGCTGGCACCATGCAGTGTGCTGTTAACATAGAAACCCTTCACTTCCCGGGCCCTGAGTCTCCCTGCCTCTTTGCCGCTACGCTCCATTAGAAGGCAGAACGAGAGGAACGCGACCCGCTGAAAGGTTCGGACACGGAGCTTCGGAAAAACCAAACGCCACGCAGACATGAGGTACCTTTGACAGTGAAATGAGGTGAGCAGATCTGTCAAGCGCGCTGAACCTCGCCTGGGCTCTGCAGAGCATGCGCCCCGTCCACTCGCAGGGGCGCGTTCAACCTCTGCCCTCGCCTGCCGCGGAACGTCCGCCTGGTTCTCCAGGAAGCGAACGCGCCACGGTGGCATTACGCGCAACGCCTTCGCAGGGCCGCGGACGATGCGATGCGGAGCGCCACCATAACCTGCCTGGGCGAGAGAAACCGGCGTGTGCTGTTCTTTGGTAATGGACTGAAGGTTCATCGACCCCACTCACTTTCACACTGTCTTTTCCAGCGCTCACACACGCTCAGGCTAGCACACGCCCACACCCTTAAACTCTCGATCCACCCATCTAATTTGCTTTGTATAATAGAGGTGATACAATGGGCCACGTTGCCCGTACGCATGTCCCAGCTCCGGCAACAATAGCTGCTCCAGGCGCAATGACAGCAACACAACTCCCCGTACGGGTGGAAAATGCACACATCGCATGTATCTTCGTCCGTGGCAAGGGGCCGGATGGCGTGGATGACCGCGGCCAGCGCTACCGGAGCGAAGGCGCCTGGCTCACTGCCCAATGCCCACTGCCGCTCCAGTAGAATCAAACAAAAGGCTGGTCGTTTAGAAAAACAACCAGCAGGAAATTTTTTATTAAGGCCTTATTTCTTAAGTATCTCCGAACACTGAAATGCCACACTCTTGTTGTGGTGCAACAAGAGCAGATGGTAGAACGTCGCATTCCGGAATAATCTCCTTCCACACTGCTAATACGATTCTTTAATGTGGGCACCGTCATTAGAGAGACCGCGGTTATGTCTGATGTGATGCTAATTCTCCAGGTTTACTGGTAATGGTGACGGGGATCAGAGAGGCACCGGCTATTGCGACAGAGATAATGGTGACGGGAGTGTCTAAGTAATGTGAGTCCAGGGTCTCAGGGTCTAAACATCTCCACTTGGTTCTGTGTGAGAGGAGAGGAAAAAGTGAGCGGGTTTTAGTTGTCGCGTTCCTGTGTCTGTGGGCGTTTGTGAGGGGGAGCGTGTGTGTGTGTGTGAGGTGATGTGGGAGGTTGGTGGGTGGCAGTAGAGGAATTGCAGTGCATGCGTGTCTATATGGTAATGAGCTGTAATTGCAGCGTGCGTTTTGCTTGACTGTCTGCTTCTAAGATGCTGGGAGATTTTGCATCATTATGCGGCCCTATTAAATATGCTAATCCAAAGAGGGTTTTTTCCCCCCCGCTACTCTAAGGCGTCTTTCATTGCGGTTATATGCCTGAGTCCATGTCCACGTCCCAAATGGAACATATTCCTACATTGTGCACTGCTTCCACAGTGCAGAGACTAGGGTGCCATTTGAGACACATGCCATTCCCCTCTAAATACTCAATCGGAGTGCTGAATTATTTAGTGAAAACTGAAATATATTTTTCTTTTTTGGCTTCAAACTGGAAACGGGCATGCTTTGTGTGTGTGAAGGATTATGAACCAGGCAGATCTACTGTATCGTGACGTTGTCTCTTCAAATGTTTGTAATAAAAGGGCGACCGCCTCCGATTAGAGCGCTTCCCGACCCTCGTGTCACCCACATCCCAAGTGACACCCTGTTCCCTACATGACCTACCTTTAACCAGAGCCATGTGGGGGTGATATTGGGCCACTGGGAAGACACCCCGCATCTCCCCTTACCTCCCCCTCATCTCTCCTGATGGAGGTATCAGAGAGCTCACACACAGGGAAGATCAAACATCGTCTCAGATTTAATGAGATGTACACTGAGGCTTAGGGGCAGCGGTTCACATGGATCCATTTGCTTGGCATTTGATCTACGGGATGCAGAGTAATGGAGGAAGGTGTGTGGCTCTGTGTGAGGCCCGTGTGTGGCTCTGTGTGAGGCTCCATGTGTGGTTCTGTGTGAGGCTCCGTGTGTGGCTCTGTGTGAGGCTCCGTGTGTGCGTGTGTGGCTCTGTGTGAGGTTCCGTGTGTGGCTCTGTGTGAGGCTCCGTGTGTGGCTCTGTGTGAGGCCCGTGTGTGGCTCTGTGTGAGGCTCCGTGTGTGGCTCTGTGTGAGGCCCGTGTGTGCGTGTGTGGCTCTGTGTGAGGCTACGTGTGTGGCTCTGTTTGAGGCCCGTGTGTGGCTCTGTGTGAGGCTCCGTGTGTGGCTCTGTGTGAGGCTCCGTGTGTGGCTCTGTGTGAGGCCCGTGTGTGCGTGTGTGGCTCTGTGTGAGGCTCCGTGTGTGGCGCTAGTGTTCGAAGTCAAGTGTCTGTGACGCCTTGCTCTGCCACAAAATGATGGACAGTCCAATCAGCCTATGAGCATTAAGGCAATAATCCTGAGTCTCTAATGGCGGTGCATGACAATCATGAAGTGAGTTGAGCCTTGAAATACCGTACTAACTCTTAACACAGCTACACACCTACATCACACATTTAGCCACATACTAAATAAGTGCATTTTGTTCATTAAATATCAACTCTACATTTCAAAATGCAAAACTACTCTCTACATTCACTCCCTCTATCAAAACACAACAAACCCAAATCAATATCTAATCGTTCTGTAAAAACACTAAAACACTGAATACAATAGAAAAAATGAAATCCAATGTTTATTTTGTCATTTGTGTTCTCTTACTGTAAACCACACTAAATTTTTTGGGTTGAGTGTCAAATGTGTGCATTTTTGGCTACATTTTTGGCTACATACTATTAAAACTGAATGAGTCATCTTTACTTTAGAGAATGTACTGTGCAAGTGACAGAATTGCAGTAGTAAAAGCTTTTTTAGCAAAACGAAATTGCTGCATACATGGATGTTGGTTGCAAATGTTTACAAATAAACACAATTATAGTAAATAGGCACAGAAGGGAAAAAAACACCCCACAAAAACACAGAATCTTCAGCATTTGGCCACATCTGGTCCACATTACATCTTATGGCGTCCCTCGATATTAACCTTGAATAGGAATGCTTGACATGCCTTATCCACCCCTGGCAGTCTTTAGCTGAGACGTCTCGGGAGCGAGCACACATTGCATCCAGGGGGGACAGTTGGTCATGTGACCGATGATCATACACTCCACCCCAAGGCAGAAAAAAACTCCTTAATGGGGTCGAGGAAAGGCAGGTTTGGGGGGGGTGGGGCTTGGTTAGAAGGAAACCATTCTTGGATGGGTTGAACACCATCTTGTGATTGCATGTGATTGGTGGAATGCAACATTGTCCCATGCAATCACAAATGCCCTCATGTTTCCTCCCACCTTTTCCCACCTTTCTGCTTCTGGCACCGGTTGTTGGTGGAGGTCATCAAAAAGTAAATGAATGGGGGTGAGTGGGACCAAGCTGACATTTATCCAGGGCCAAACCAGCACTCCAGATAGCAGCACACATTGATATACTTCCTCTCTGACCCGACACTTCAACGGTGGGCCTTTTCTAGATGACCTTTCTGCCCCACCTAGTGTATTTTTGCCAGATTAAACCCTGCTTTTTCTAAATAGATGATTTCATGTGGGGTCTGATTTCCCTCTTACACCACTAGTCCAACTACTCCTCTGCCTGGTCCAACTACTCCTCTGCCTGGTCCATTTACTCCTCTGCCTGGTCCAGCTACTCCTCTGTCTGGCCCAGATACTCCTCTGCCTGGTCTAACTACTCCTCTGCCTGGTCTAACTACTCCTATGCCTGGTCCATTTACTCCTCTGCCTGGTCCAACTACTCCTCTGCCTGGTCCAACTACTCCTCTGTCTGGCCCAGCTACTCCTTTGCCTAGTCAGCTACTGCTCTGCCTTGTTCAGAATTTTTTCTCTTTCTACTCTTCTGTGTTATTCTGTATCCACATTGAAAAAAATCAATCCAAAGAGCCTTTTTATTGTGTAGGTCCATGTAATTGAAAGAACTTCAACACCTGGCTATGTCTTCGATTGAGATTGGAAACAGCTGTGGTTGGTCTATTTTATCCAATTTACAGTAAGTCAGCTATTTCTCAATGTATCAATGATCTGTTCATTGAGCTGTTGTTGTTGCGAAGTAGAGGCTCTAAAACATATTGAAGATTTTGAACATTACAGTATTGTTAATGGTATGGTCGACAGCAAAGAGATGTTGTGCTAATTGTGTTTAGAGATTTGAAAATGTGACTACAGATTGAACAAAAGTATGATATCGATTGTAAAAATATACATAAAAAGGAAATTACAATGTATGACCGCACAATATAAAATACAAACACTGATCTGTCGCCATTATCATGTCATACCCTGAAGGCCAGTCATCCCTGAGAGCAAAAACATGAATGTCAACTCCTGTGTGAATGTACACATAGAGAGCTGCTAATACTCCAGTGCGGTTGAGGTTTGGTTTATGGGTAAAGTTACGGTTGTGGTTAGATAACGCTTCCTGTGTGGTTGAGGTTAGGATTAAGATAAGGGGTTAGGGAAGATAAAAGGTTACTATTAGATAACGCTTCAGGAAAAGTCCTCTGGTGATTTGAAATCACAGCCACAGGGGTCTCAGTATGCACGGCCGCCAACCATCCACGACCACGACTTCCTAGAAAAACCTTACATCCTTGAAAGCTACATGCCAGAACACCTGCCCCTTTACCAACAAAACGGGCTGTGGTTGCACCTGACACGTTTTCCATGTGACTCCATTGGACTAATTAAACCAGTCAAATTCCACTGAAAATGTTGCAGTGTCTTTCCTGCATTTGCTCTGTCCTACTTTTGACCAGAACTCTATAAGGAAGAGAAAGCCATTTGAGATTTAATGCCCATCAATAGTCTACTAGCATATATACCTCTGTCCCCGGACACCAACTCTCTCCACACAACCAACTCTCTCCCCCTCCTCTTCCTCCTCATCATCATCACACAGGCACAACCAGCATTGCACAGAGGGAATGCAGCAAGGAGATAAAACACAATAACATGGCATCTAAGGCAGCCAGTATGCACCAGACAATACAGCCCTCCAAACAGGCGAAGATCCAGGATGAAAAACCCTTAAACACCACCCTCCCCCTCGGTCCCCCGTCCCCCCTTAGAGAACCTCAGCTTCCGTTATGGCCATAGACTTTTCTCTTTCCCTTTTTTCTCTTTCCGCCGAGTGAATCGTAACAAAGGGGAGAGGAAACACACCCTGACATGTCTGCCTGTAGATTTATCGCTTTAGAAATGAGAAAATGATAATTCCCCACAAAAGGCCATTGTTCCTGTTTCTCTAAAATAGATCAATGTTTTTCTCCAGTGAACAGGAGTGATTGTGTGAGACAGATCGAAGCTCACCATGGGCTTTGAACTGAAGAACAGCACAAAGCCAGAGACCTATATGCTTCCAGAGGTAATACTTCTTTGTTAGACGTCAGAGGATTTGAAGCCCAGCCCATGTTACTGTAACAAAAGCTTATTGGAACAAACCCAAATACACATCTGATGCTGTTCAGTAGCAAACTACATGCTTTTCTCATAAAACAATATATAAAAACCATGAACATAGCATTACATCAAGAGTGATATAGTGACATTGGAAAGTTGGTGGAAACCATTTTTAACAATCTTGATGCCATGATACTGTGACAATGTTGTTTTAATCCTCTTCCTAGGTAAGCATTTGACAATGTCAATCGTTTAATTTGCTGTGCAATCAACCATCTTAGATCCAGCACTTAGTCGTGAATTAAATGAACATCCTGTTGATCTGAGTAACAAATTGTCCTACATCCGACGAACACGTCACACATCTGTCACCAAGTATCGCTCCAACCAGAGCACCAGGAGAGAAAACACTCGCGCACGCCAAAGACACGCGTGTGAAGGCGCACACTCACTCACACGTGCACACTCACTCACACGTGCACACTCACACGTGCACACTCACTCACACGTGCACACTCACTCACACGTGCACACTCACTCACACGTGCACACTCACTCACACGTGCACACTCCCGCCCCCGGCACGCTCGCTCAGCGACCAGCCCGTGTGAAGCGACAGAAGCTGGCTTCACACGCCGTGATGCAGCGTGTTGATAGCCAGGGGGAGAATCCGCCCACGTTGACGGGTGTTGGGGCTCCCTCTCTCCCTTCCTCCCCCTCTCCCCATCCTTGTGTTGAACCTGTGAATGAACATTGTACCCGGGTTTGAGTGATTGAACATTAGTTATACTTCCCATGCTCTCCCTGCATTTCTTCATGCAATGGAATGGTCCCTATGGCTCGAGACACATCAGTCTTGCGTTCCACACAGATGCAATTAAAGCATTCTGTGTTTTTTTTCGAAAGACAACAAATACAACTTAAACCCCAGTAGGGACAGGAGGAGGACAGGACATGGAATATAATTGAGCAGGAGGAATGGATGGGGTTTTAATCATTCTCATGTGTTAATGTGAATCTTGTCTATGGGTTTAGACACAGATGAATGGGCTGAATCACTGCCATTTGTTTGTGTTTATCTTTTAATGGTGCCATTTGTTTCGTGCTTTGTGACGGGTGGTGATGCTATCTCGTGTGAGTGATAACGGGAGCGTTGATATCACCACCCATGTGTCTGTCTCTATCCCAAAAGGCACCCTGTTCTTCCATGGTACCCTGCTTTGGACCCGGGCCAGATGGGTCAAATGCACATAAGGAACAGGGTTCAGGTTGGGAGCCAATCTTGGTGATGATAATCAATGATGGTTCTGTGCCTGGGTATTAGGGCCTCTAGGGTTCTACTGTTCTAATCTGTACCAATGACAGTTCTGTGTCTGGGTATTAGGGCCTCTAGGGTTCTACTGTTCTAATCTGTACCAATGACGGTTCTGTGTCTGGGTATTAGGGCCTCTAGGGTTCTACTTTTCTAATTTGTACCAACCCATATATTCCAGACTGGCGGTGTGGAACAGTATATCACTGTCTGTCTACCATCGCCCTGGGCTTGATCATACACATACACACACGCAAACAAACACACACAAACACACACACACATACACCTATTTCAAATTGAGAATGCCGTCAATGCATTGTGAGAATGTATCTAAAAGCATGTCAGGAAACGAAACACAATCAACCAAATCAAATCATCACGCTCCCATTAAGAAATGTGTATTTACATTCCGTGAAATGCATGGAATAGGCAATTTGAGATTTGCATATATTTGTTGTTTAGAACTGCAACATTCAAACGGGGATTCATGGCACAGTGATACATTTTTACATAATTATATATGTTTATACTTACTCCCCTTTTGAAATCAAATCCAAAACTCAGAGGTTTCATGCGCCGTGCTCCTACTAAATGAGCCATGCAGGACCCAATTAAACTTCTCTGTGCAACCCTACTGGTTAAGGTGTTGTATCCGAGTGGTTAAGACTTAAGTTTTGGGAAAGGTTCCTCTTTAGTCCTCCCAGTGGGCAGCCATCAGGGACTTGTTTCAAAATATAATGGTACAGTGCATTTCAAATCAGTTATTGAAAGGCTGTGTAGCTGAAGTGCTTAGGTGCTGATTGAGTAAAGGCTTCGGCATGACAGACGGGACCAAATGGGCAGTTTGATTAGTGCATTCTGACTGCCCGATTTTTTTTACTGTTCAAATTATCGATGTTGTTTACAATAGCAATAAGCTATTTAACGGTGGCACCAGACTGAAGCACCACCCTCATCCCTAAGGCCTTAGTGCTCAGATATCTAACGTTTCAATTCAAATCCGGCTGTCGAGAAGGTTTTTGTTCACAACCGTGACGCAGTGGAAATAAACACATCGACGGATTAAAGGTTGCAAAGATAATTACGTTAAACCGTTGAAATGTTAACTAACTTCTGGGGTTCTGGGAAACGCAAGTGTCCTTTCCTACTGACCCTGCTGTTCTTACACCCCCTTCTACCCCTCAGCAGAACAGTCTACTGGAGCCTGGTCACTGCCATGGGCGGCACCGATGACTCGACAAGGGCCATGAGGAGCACACCCCGGTCCTGTTTTCATTTTGTCGAAGATAGGGTGTAATAAACTAGAAAAGGTACAATTTCTGGGGAAATTGGGACGTGTGCTTGCAGTCGCCTCAGCTGTATTCAGTGTCCAGCTGTGTACTGGCATTAAGTGAACACAGCAATCTCCTGCATAAAAAAGACTTAATAGCTGGCAAAAAGGTAACTACACAGAAACACATAATATAGAGATAGAAAGACATGAAGAAATATTTAACAGTGTGCTTGCAAGTATTCTACACTATGGCATGAAAATAACTATTAAGCGTGTGTGCGCGTGCGCGTGTGTGTTAAGTGCAAAATACATTTCTGGAGCAAATGTGATGGCCAAAAAGATTCCCCCTGCACATGAATTATGCCTTTGAATCTCATTACTTCGAACGGTATAAAACCTCTTCATATTCATGAACACCTGAATTATATATGGAAAAAGTTAAACAAAAGAAACTGACATGGTGTCGTTTGGGAAATATATCCTTGTCGGGGGCATCAGAAGCACAGACTCACACGCTCAAGCGCTTTCTGGGATGTGTGAGAGGACACACAGGCACACACAGAGATACACACAGACGGGCTCAGATATTGCTGGGCAGTTTCAACTCAGTCAGTGGGGGGTTTGGTTTTGAAGCCGCGTCTGTCCTTCTGTCTGTCGATAATGTGACCCCAACGAACAGAGCGGACCTGGGGAACTGAGCGGCGCCAATCCTGAATTCTAACATCTAGCAGATGAAGGAGGGAGAACAGAACGACGAGGGGAGACAGAAAGGGGGGAGGGAGCGAGAGACGGACGCCCTGCAGCGCTCGACTTTGTGAGCAAAGTAGCGCGAGTCGCAACTGTCACCCTGCAGTAGAAGTAAATGGGAATTCACTGGTCTTCATCAAAAGACGGACTACCTAACGCAGTGGCTGTTTAAACGCTGTTGTCTCGTTAGCCGTGTGTCAATGTGTGTCGGTGTGTGTGTGTGTGTGCGTGTGGGTCTCTGACTGTGTGCTTATGAGTTTTAAGTCCTGTGCCTTTGTGGGTTTTGTTGAGTGGCTGCTGTTTACGTTCCTCCCCGTCATCCAGGACTCTTGAATTAGCTAGAGTGATTAGACCTCTAGTTGAGAGACATTAGTCAGCCAGAAGTCTTGCGCAGTAATAAAGGAGGATATCTAATTAAGCTAATATGTGTTGCTGTCTTGTTCATCACCGTGTCTTGGAGGCAGAGGTAACACAATCACCGAAGGCAGCACTGGGTGTAGTCCAACAGTCAGAGGCCGACATACACATTTCCATGAGGGAGAACAAGGCCCTCTAAAGAAATCAGAAGTCCATTAAAAGTTAGGCTGTAATGGCTTTCGTCAAGGGTTATAATGATGTAAAGGTTTTAGTCAAGGGTTATAATGATGTAAAGGCTTTAGTCAAGGGTTATAATGATGTAAAGGCTTTCGTCAAGGGTTATAATGATGTAAAGGCTTTTGTCAAGGGTTTTAATGATGTAAAGGCTTTCGTCAAGGGTTATAAATGATGTAAATGCTTTTGTCAATGATTGTAATGATGTAAATGCTTTTGTCAAGGGTTATTATGATGTAAAGGCTTTTGTAAATGGTTGTAATGATGTAAAGGCTTTTATCAATGATTGTAATGATGTAAATGCTTTCGTCAAGGGTTATAATGATGTAAAGGCTTTTGTCAAGGGTTTTAATGATGTTAAGGCTTTCGTCAAGGGTTATAAATGATGTAAAGGCTTTAGTCAAGGGTTATAATGATGTAAAGGCTTTTGTCAAGGGTTTTAATGATGTAAAGGCTTTCGTCAAGGGTTATAAATGATGTAAATGCTTTTGTCAATGATTGTAATGATGTAAATGCTTTTGTCAAGGGTTATAATGATGTAAATGCTTTTGTCAAAGGTTATTATGATGTAAAGGCTTTTGTAAATGGTTGTAATGATGTAAAGGCTTTTATCAATGATTGTAATGATGTAAATGCTTTTGTCAAGGGTTATAATGATGTAAATGCTTTTGTCAAAGGTTATTATGATGTAAAGGCTTTTGTAAATGGTTGTAATGATGTAAAGGCTTTTATCAAGGGTTATAATGATGTAAATGCTTTTGTCAATGATTGTAATGATGTAAAGGCTTTTGTCAAGGGTTATAATGATGTAAATGCTTTTGTCAAGGGTTGTAATGATGTAAAGGCTTCTGTCAATGGTTGAAATGATGTAAAGGCATTTGTCAAGGGATATAATGATGTAAAGGCTTTTGTCAATGGTTGTAATGATGTAAAGGCTTTTGTCAAGGGTTTCCCATAGATTACAGATTGCCACTTTCAATAATTGATTTTGTATGAATAACTTGTTAACAGTCATAATGTGGTTATTAACACGGGCACCCCTGCAGATAATTGGGGGCCTCCTAGAATTTGAGGTCTGTCTGCGTGTATCTATACTGTTATCTTTGTGTTATAAATCGAGTTGACTCATTGTATTAGATTATAGCCAAAAGCATAGGGAAAACTCCCACTCAGGTTGACGCTGTTGTCAGATCTTTGATGTCGCAAGGGTTTTCTCATTTCATAAAAGCCCAACCTAATTCCGATGTCTACTCCTCCCTACCTTCTCCCTGACCAGGAAAAACATGACATGCTTGATAGCGTGCGAGAATGGGGTGTGGGAGAGGGACTGTCTCGCGTCCTACAAGGACATAATCATGAACATTCCTCCTGGTGGCCCTCCGCTCCTCGATTGCCTCTGAACTGTTTTGAAAAGGAGAACCAAAGAAATTGTGTAGAAACAACACATACTATTAAATGGTCCCAGTATCTGACAACATTACCACCTTGACTATTTATGGTCTTTTGATCAATGCCCATAGGTCTCCAGTGAGAGAATAAAATTGCCCTTTAGGACATTTTAGGACCAAAGACGAAGCTGTATTGTAATTGATCTCTGCACATTCTCCCCTGTCCTGAGTAACTCAAATGTCTCGTCTCCTCATCCCTTTCATGTCCTTTTGTCATCCAAAAGATTTGTGTGTGTGTGTGCGCTTGCTCTTGTGTGTTTCTATGCCCGCGTGTGCCACAACCCCATCAAACCCCCAGACAGCTAATGACCCATCACCCTTCCATTCCCCCATCACTGCTGATGGACAGGAAGTCAGAAAGATGACGGTAGGCTGACACTGGCTGACATAAGACTGACGTTAGTGTGGTGTTAGATTGACATTGGCGGCAAGCTTTATCCGTGACTCTTTGCCCTGACTCATAGCATCTTTAACTCTGACATATGCTTCTGGTGTATGTTACAACTGAGGAACCTTTCCATCTCACAACTCACTACAGCGGTAAGGTGAACTCTTAAATGAAGCTTCTGCCCATCTATTCGTTTCCATATATTCCTATACTCTTATGGCCTAAAAACTGTGACACATAAACATTGTGGCTATTGTGTTAATGGGTGTGAAATGTTTTCACCTCTAGGTCAAGTTGCTTAACAAAGTGATTAGCCTCTCCCTGTATGGTCATTGTGCTGAGCTGCTGCTTTCTAGTCCTACAGTCAGATAGCTTAAGTGATGTTGTTCACTTTCTAGCCCGGTCAATGTGCTTAACCTGTGTAAACCCCGTTCCAGAGGAGCCTTATAAAGGGATTAGAAGTGATGGTGGAGCCCAGAGGTCCAGCCTCACAGATAAACCCATTAGCTTCGATACAGATTAAAGCTCTACGAGGTGAGCTCAGACATCAGAGAGCAGACATACCTGCTCGGTTACGATGATGATGATAATGAACAGGAGAGGAAAAGAAAAAGGGAAGAGAGCAGAGTGAAAGGCGGGTGAATGTTACATATAGACACAGAGAGAACCAGAAACAGAGAGGAGCAGAGACAGAGAGAAGGAGAGACCGAGAAGGAGAGACAGAGAAGGAGAGACAGAGAAGCAGAGACAGAGAGAAGCAGAGACAGAAGGAGAGACAGAGAGAAGCAGAGACAGAAGGAGAGACAGAGAGAAGCAGAGACAGAAGGAGAGACAGAGAGAAGCAGAGACATAGAAGCAGAGACGAAAAGAGAAGCAGAGACAGAGAGAAGCAGAGACAGAGAAGCAGAGACAGAGAAGCAGAGACA
>JACXGK010007238.1:0-25949 GCA_016801125.1 Novumbra hubbsi | reverse complement strand
AGGTGGCAGCCTTGTCAGCGGAAATACAGGAGCTCAGCCTCAAAGGCGTGATATCTGTAGTTCCGGAGGCGCAGAAGAGAGAGGGTTTTTATTCCCTCTATTTTCTGGTGCCCAAAAAGACGGGCGGAATGAGGCCAATTTTGGACCTCCGCCTTCTCAACAAGTGCGTTGCGAAACGGTCTTTTCGGATGCTCACGACAAAACGCCTACTGGAAGCTGTCCTTCCAGGAGATTTTGCACGAGCATAAACCTGAAAGAATTTGGCCTATCTGGACGACTTGCTGATTTTGGAACACAACTCAGGTTGTGACACAGTTCTCACACTTGGGGCTAGCGGTGAACTAGTCGAAGAGCGCGCCTTGGCCTCCATGACGGCACGCTTATCAGAGGAGTGGATGAGGAGAATCCTCTCTGCGCTACACCTCTGCAGACCCCCGTGCACAAGGCCCGTGCGTGCGATCATGTCCCTATTGGGACTCATGTCAGCTGCCCACGCGGTGGTACCGTTGGGGCTGCTGTACATGCGTGCACTAGAGATGGTTTGCTGGGCAGCGGATAGACCCCCTGCGCCAACGAAACCATCGTTTGATGCTCCCCGAGTGTCTAGGGGCGGACCTAGACTACTGGAGGGACCCAGTCATTCTGAACCGAGGGGTTCCTCTGGGCAGAGTGACGTCGTTTGTGAGTGTTTTCACGGACGCTTCCTTGACGGGATGGGGAAGTGTGTGTCAGGGACATGCAGTCCAGGGTGTGTGGCCACGGAGTGGTCGCCACATCAACCTGCTGGAACTGGACACGGTTCGGTTGGTCTTGACCCGCCTCACGTCTTTGGTCGAGGGAAAACACGTCTTAGTTCGATCAGACAATCGAACGACGGTGGCCTACATCAACCGACAAGGTTGCTCCACTTGTCGGCAAGGCGTCTGTGGCTGTGGGCTCACAGCCACCTGCGTTCTCTGACAGCTGCCCGCATTCCGGGGATCCAGAATGAAGGGGCGGACCTGTTGTCTCGCCACGATTTGAGGGAAGACGATTGGCGTCTTCATCCCGAAATCGTCTCCCTCATTTGGGAGAGATTTGGGGAGGCCAAGCTGGACTTGTTTGCGTCGAGAGCGAACGCGCAATGCAGGTTATGGTTTTCCCTCAGGGACCAGGACCGTGCGCCCCTCGGCACAGACGCGTTTGCACACCGCCCGTGGCCTCCGGGATTATTTTACGCGTTCCCGCCACAGACGTGCATTGCGTGCTTGTTGGCACGCGTGAGGTTAGACCATCTCTATGTGATCCTTATTGCTCCGGACCGTCCGGCAGCAATATGGTATCCGGAGTTAATACAGTTGTTGGTGAGAGCCCCGTGGACCCTTCCTCAGCGCCGGGACGCACTGTCTCAGGCGGAGGGCTCGATTCAACATCCACCTTTGTTGCGCGGACAGCTGGCGGCTTGGCTCCTGAAAGGGACCAATTAGCACGCCGGGGGTTGTCCGAGGACGTTATACGCACGATTCAGGGAGCTAGAGCTGTCTCTACCTCCAGAGTCTATGCTGCTCGGTGGAACATGTTTGTGAGCTGGTGTGACAGGATCCATGTGGATCCGTTTTGTTGGCCAGTAGAGCGGATACTCTCCTTCTTGCAATATTTGTTTGATATGAAGAGATCCCCGTCGACCGTAAAGGGTTACGCGTCGGCAATCTCTGCGTGTCATGAAGGCTTTGGGGAGAGGTCAGTTTTCAGCCACCCTCTGGTAAAACGCTTAATGACTGGCACACGGCGCCTACGCCCTGTGGTTAGGACTGGTGTGCCGAAATGGGAGCTGTCTACGGTTCTACGTGCTTTGTGTGAACCACCGTTTGAACCTTTGACACGGACTTCGTTGAAGGACTTGTCGTTGAAGACAGCTATGCTATTGGCTTTGTGTTCGGCGAAACGGGTGAGTGATCTTTGTGCTCTCTCCAATCGTTCAGACTGCCTATCCGCACCTGACATTCCTAAAGGAATGTAACTCTAATGCGCAACATCGTTCCCCAGTCCTGTACTGAGAACGGAATGCGCCAACGAAGACGAATTAACGTCTAACAAATAAGACCGGATAAAAGGAGACGGCGTCGACCACCACTATGTTAAGTGGTAGCATTCCCGCCGTTGTTCCACAGGGGACCCGGGTTAGTTACCGGGATGGGGCACTGTTGGTGCTCCATTGCTCTCTGTAGTTGTTTGAAATGTTCTCACTGACGTTCGAACTTGGTGTTCGCTCCGTCCTTGCTGGGTCTTTTCTGTTAGAGAAGACCAGCATTGGATGTGAGAAATTCCACTCCTTATCCTAGAGAGAGTGGATATTCAAGAGTGTACCCGGGGGTTCTTTTGGGGCCCGGCAGGGGTACATTTTTGGCTTGCGTTGCTTATAACTTAAGTTACCGGGAATGTAACTCTGGTTATATGAGTGGAGCGTAGCCCCCTAGACATGATGCCCTGACCGGTCCCCGTTCATTCTCGCTGAAGAAAAACGGGACGTGGTATGAAGGGCAGACGCTCAGATATAGGGGCAGGTGTGCCCCGATTGGCTGAGCTAGTACATTTTGTTTTCAAGCTGGCCGCTATGCGGCATGGGTAAACTGCTAGAGCTACGCCTCTAGGGGGCTACGCTCCACTCATATAATCGGAGTTACATTCCCGGTAACTTAAGTTTTGTTTGGAAAGACTTGGACGGCATGGACATTCTCTGATTCGGGGGGGGGAAGCAGTTTTGAACTCAACATTACACTGATGAGCTGTTTACAGTGACAGAGTGTTTACCGCGTATACCGGTTGTATATAAATTAGTGGATTATGATGAGAAAGCAATCGAGGGCACCTTTTACGAACAAGAGCTTCAAAAAGTAAAAATAGACAAAGACAGAATATTCCATGTCAAAGAGATTTTGAAACGTGAGACGGTCAATGGTACGGCCCAGGTATTTGTAAGATGGAAAAACTGGCCTAAAAAGTTCAACAGTTGGATCCTAGAGTCGGAAGTGCTTAATGTCGGAGAATAAAAAGCAGTGTGTAAGACATACAGCAGTTATTCAAATCATGGAAAGCTCTGGGTTTTATCTAACGCTACCTAGCAACGCTTCAGGGGAAATTTACCCCAAAAACAGCAGTTCTAATTTTATAACAAATTTAGCAAAACCTATAGAGTTACAGGGTAGCTGGGATGTGGGTCTCGCAGAAATCGTATATCCGCATAGTTGGAAAAATATCATGAAAAATTACTTTTGAGTTTTTCTACAGAAAAGAGTTTGCTTCTGTGGCTGTATTAGGAATCAACAACCATGGAAGTAAAGAGGTCGAAGCATTTGGTTATAAACCTCTAGCTGTCAAACTCAAAGCAGGTTACTATAAAGAAATAACCGAAGTTATCTACAGTATGAACGAGGCCTTACTTGCCGTGTCCAAGGAGGTGTATCTAACTTATGACAAAGTTCAAAACCGAATAAAACTTGTCAGTGATGATGGACCGTGTGCTATCAAAACCAACGGCAGCTTAGCTTATGTCTTAGGGATGCGACTTGTCTACTAAATACACTGTAGACATTCACTCGGGCTTCTATAACATGTTTGTATATGCAGACATTATATCGTATCAGAGGGTGGGAGACAGTTTTGTACCGCTCCTTCGAACTGTTCATATAGAGGGTGTAGAAAGCTAATGTTTCCCCCGGGTTGCAAATCAGAGAATGTCCACGCCGTCAAGTCTTCCCAAATCATACACCTTTATTACGAATGCACCCGGAGATCTGTCTCGCCGGACTTGAAGATCTAAAGTCCGTTCACATCGGACACAGTTTATGTAGCCCCCTCCCACACAGTCAATGCATAGAAGTTGCTGCGCGTGCTTCCTGAGTGTCCGTCTCGTGTCGCAGCCCCCACCCCTGGGGTGAACCATCTGGTGACCTTTTCCGGGGTAGATGAGAATGGTGTTGTTGTGTCTGGCGCCAGGAAGTCTGCAGGACCCCTCTGGCCGGTCTCCCCTCCTCTCCTTCCTGGGTCACTTTATCAGTCCCATGTGTGGTGGTCAAGCTAAAAGTTAATCTCTAGGTTTCCATGCACAAAATGTCCATTGTCTTATTCTCCTAACTTCCTGACCCCCCCCCCCCCTTCTTATGGCATGTCCCAAGTAACTTATTAACCCTTCGCCTTACTACTTCTTATGAATAACGAATTCCACAGGGTACAGACGGAGACATTATCACAATTAATTATGAGCGGCCACACTACGTTCCTGTAACTAAAAAGTACATTGAAAACATAGAGATTGAGATCAAGACATACCAGAATAAAAATATAACATTTGATTGGGGTAAAGTCATTGTTAAACTGCGCTTCACGTCAAGAACTCTCTACATATATAGAAATATGTTACACAAACCGCAGCTTGACCCTAATCGCTATGTAGCGTATTACGTTGATCAAGTAGGAAATGGAATTCCTGGTTTCTATGGATCCTCGATCATGTATGGTGTGGGAGTGGGAGGTATGTTTCGGAATTTATTCAGAATGGTAATTCCCTTCATGAAACGAGGATTCAACATAGCCAAACCCCATTTGAAAAGTGCGGCTAAAAATATTGAAGGCAAAGTCATAACTAACGCTATGAGTACCCGCTCAGAGCCTGAGCAACGGGGGGATGGAGGGTTAATGTTTATGGCCCGCAGGGATAGAAAACGACCCCGTGGGAGGCGTTTACCTTATACAAAAAAACTAAAGACTGCAGCTAAATCAAAATCATTAAGTCACAAGCGACGTAAGGTGAAGAGGTGTGCTGAAAGAATAAGCGATAGTATTTTTTAAAAAAATGGCCCTTTTACATCGTATGTCAGCTGAAGCAGTCAAGACAGAGCTTGATCTTTTTTCCGCCCCTCTAACACAATTTTCGATTGACAGTTATCAGTGAGCCTATCTCAGCCCTTACGGAGAACGGGCCTATAGAATTTTTTATACCAGGACATGGCGAACAATACATGGACCTGAATAATACTTCGCTACACGTAGTCCTCAAAGTTACCAATAAGGCTGGAGGGAATATTCCTGTGGACACCAAAGTGAGCCTTACAAATTACCCGTCCAGCATATTTTCACAGGTTGACGTTACTTTGGGTGATAGGCTCATTAGTCAAAGTAGTTCAACGTACCCCTACAGGCCAATGTTGGAATGTCTACTGAATTACTCTGTAGACACTCTAAATAAGCAATTTGCTGCAGGTTTGTTTTATAAGGACACCGGAGGTAATATGGAAGTCGTGGATCCCTCAGTTCTAACAAATAAAGGATTGCACACACGGGGAGAATACATAAAAAATTCACAAAATGTGGAACTTTTGGGGACTATTCATCACGATATCTTCTTTCAAGAGTGATTAATGTTAAATGCGGTTGATTTAAGGATCAATTATCACGATCAAAGGATGAGTTTTGTCTAATGGCTGCTGAAGATGGTGATTTTAGTTTATAAATTGTAAACGTATCGTTATTTGTCAAAAAAGTAGCTGTTTCACCAGCGGTGCGTTTAGGACAGGCACATGCTCTGTCAAAGGGCAACGCCCTTTACCCAATTAAAAAAATAACTATGAAAACATTCAGCATACGGAAGGGTTCTAGAGTGTCCAGTCAAGATAACCTGTTTTTGGGCACACTTCCACGTTACATAGTAATAGGCTTGGTGGACAACGACGCCAGTACGGGGACCCTAAATAAAAACCTGTTTAATTTCAGACATTTAAACGCAGAGTATGTAGCTCTTTGTCAGGATGGCAGACAAATTCCAGCCAAGGCCTTTCAACCAAATTTCAGGAACGGTTTGTATGCTAGAGAATTTTATAATCTATACTTGTCCATGGGTCGCCATTTAAAAGACATGGCTTTACCTATCGAGCGAAAAGACTTTGGGCAGGGTTATACCTTATATGAATTTAACCTTTCACCCGATGACGACACAAGTGGAAATTTGTCATTGATGTCTACCGGTAACCTGCGGTTGGAAATGCGTTTCAGGGATCCTTTAGAACAGACAGCTACTATGATCGTTTACGCATGCTCAGATTCTATATAGGAGATAAACTCTCGAAGACAGGGGTTGGTTGACTATTATTAAAATCAAGATGAACACAGAAGAGATTGAGAGCTTTATGCGTAGTATGGTCGGAAAACCTTTCAGAGGGGTATATGCCTGTGATGAATTACCCCGGGAGCAAATTAGCGATAGACCTGCGTTGTTTATCGTTAATACACACAAAAAACATATGCCAGGAGAACATTGGCTCTTATTGACTTTAGAAGAGGAAAACGGGCCCAACATCACAACTTTCTTCGACTCCTTTGGTTTCCCTCCAGGGTTTTCACATTTCCCCAAAAGTATAAAACAGTTTTTAAGACGAAACGGTGTCAAGATTGTTTATAATATTAAACAGCTTCAAGACGATTTTTCTACAACCTGTGGCCAGCATTGTATTTTCTACCTGTGCCTGTACAGCCTGTGCCGTCTCACAGAAAGCATGGCACTCAATCAGAATTGGTGTAGGTAAGAGAGAACGTCAAACGTGGCGTAAGGTGTCCCTGAGAGTTTTGAATTCTCTCTATCTGTGCAAATGTGATCTCTATGCTGTGTGTGCATCTTGCTGTCTATCAGATGAGGGGTTTAAGCTCAGTGGCAAAAGCTCAAAACTGCTTGGGGGCTGGCACACATGAAAATGAACGAGAAGTAGCACTGCACATCTTCTTTCAGTTAATTCCAAACTAAGGATTTTAAGCGTAATTGAGAAAAGACATGATGCTCATAGATTCATGTAAGAAATACACACATGCACATCCAGCACACCCAGTGGGCTAAAAAAACTTGCCAAATCTCCAGCACATGTCGAACAAAGTCTGGCCAAGGCAGCAACCGCTGCAGTACATCAGAAGCTAAGACCATTCTAACATGTCACTTTTCCCAATAATGTTATGGAGGATTAATCTCACCGGGCAATGACTGAGGAATATTATGATAAATAAAACCATTTTGCTTAGTATAAAAATTACTATTAATTATTAATATATTATATTGCTAATATAAAAAATAATGGAGTTCTGTGCGTGACTTGCTTTCATAGTGTCATGCCCTGGCTGCGAGCCCTTGGCCATTTCAGGGAAAGCTTATTAGTGAGGCCTCTTGCCCTCTCAATGCCGCTGTGGGCTCCCCAGTCAGAGCAGCTGGATTCAGTTGACTCTGATTGGGGAGCCTACTTAGGTTAGTTTTCCAGCCACACCCGGGGTGGTTTATTGTTTGTGTTTGTCTCAACAGCTCACGGTTTGTCCTTTCATTTAATTCAAGATTCAAGTAGATACGCTACACGTTATTCGTATATTGTTTTATGTTTGTTTAAACCTTTCATTTGACGTTTACAGTACGTGTTAGTTTGTACCTGTTTTGTTTGGGATTAAATCACCTTTTATTTATAAAATGTCTGCGTATGGTTCTGCCGCACAACACAGCCGTGACACGTAGTGAGAGATAATGTGCTTGAAAAGTAATTGAATTAAGCTTGACACAATTTATGGTAGAACTCACTGACAACTTTATGAAGAGCACTAGGTAGGAAATGTAATGCCCCATTACAAATTGTTCCCACACACCCTGTCCATACCACCTGCTAGGAACTTTGTATATGTCTGTCATGGGACTTTCCAAATAGACCCTTGCACCATATATTTCTTATAATATACTTTGTATTCATTGGCTATGATCACTGAGCATTACAATAACATTAAATTGATCAGAAATACAGTTTAGACATTGTTAATGTTGTAAATGACTATTGTTTCAGTGTAAATGGAATATCTACATAGACGGTACTGAGCCCCATCAGCTACGAGCAGTCCGGTTTTCCAGTGGCACATTGTGTTTGGCTGAGCCAAGTTTATCATGTTATTATCACTGAGTTGGTGTTATGTGATCATTAGAAAACCCTTTTGCAATTATGTTAGCATAGCTGAAACCTATTGTGCTGTATAAAGAAGCAATAAAACTGTTCTTCAGACTAGTTGATTATTCGGAGCGTGTAATTAAAATGGGTTTTATTACAGGTTTAAAATGGACATAAACAAAAAACTTTCTTCTGAAACCCGTCAGTCTATTTTTGTTCTGATAAATGAAGGCTTTTCCATGTGAGAAACTGCTAAGAAACTGAAGAACTTAAACAATGCTGTGTACTACTCCCTTCACAGAACTGCACCAACTGCCTCTAAGCAAAATTCAAAGAGGAGGGGAAGCCACCGTGCACAACTGAGCAAGAAGATAAATACATTGGAATTGTGACGATCTGGCCAGCGCAGCAGTTCTGAGCTGGGGTTGTATGTGAACACTTTCATTTTGTAGGGCACCTCGGACCCAATAATTTATCCTGTGCACCTGTTTCCCCTTTAGTTAATAATTGTCCCTTTGTTTGGTCTCTTGGTGTCGGTTGTTGTTGGATATGCACTGTCTAAGTAAGTACCAGCCACGTTTGGTGTTCGTTTTGTAGTAAGTGTTCTTTTGTTAGTTGTTCATAAATCCACTAGCTTGTTTAAACATTTCTGCGTATGGTTCCACCCCTCCACACACCCGTGACAGGAGTGTCTAGTTTGAAAAGCAGATATTGTGCTTGACACCATCATTAAAGCATGAGGGAGACAAAGTGATGGTTTGGGGGTGCTTTAGTGGTGGTGAAGTGGGAGGTTTGTCCAGGGTAAAAATTATCTTGAAGAAGGAAGGCTATCACTCCATTTTGCATAATGCCATACCCTGTGGACGGCACTTGATTGGAGCGTTTTACAACAGAACAATGTCCTAAAGCACAGCTCTAAACTATGCAATAACTATTTAGGTAAGAAATAGTCAGCTGGTATTCTGTCTATAATAGAAAACAGGAAAATGCCTAAGTGACCCCAAACCTTTGAACAGTTGTGCCTCTTCTATGCAGAGAGTTGAGGTAGTCAACTTATTTGACCTGCTCATGGCACATTATAGCAAGGGATTTGAGTCTCAATGAACAGCACCTCTGAACAGTTCCTTTAGTGACGTTAAGACTTGCCATACTAACCATTCGTTTTAAATTTGGAGGCATGCCTTTCTTTTTAGAAGAAATGACTGGCAGATCTGTTTTAGCAAATATTTCCGATGTCCTCCATTAGATTATTGTGGTGTGTATCATTTTTCTTCAATTGCTCACATGATTATTTTCGTTAGCAAGATATTTAACTCAATATATGCATATTATACTCTATGGGAAACAGGGAATGCATGTAACATATGTCAGTTGTAACACCTAAGTTCTACAATTTAGGAATTACCTGATTCACTCTGCACATGTTCAGTTTAGTCCTTATCCCATATGTAAGGCATCCTGTGGCAGACACAACTCATAATTTTATTTTTAATTTTTGTGACTGCCACTAATGTAGTTATACACAACAAACTTAAATCATGTTTATTGTGTGTCTATTGAGATATCTTTCATGTTACTGATAATGGTTTACTGTTATCTGTAATGTAAGCTAATTCAAGAGTCTAGATAATTTGTAACAACAATTAAAATGTTGTTACAAAAATGCAACATTTTTGTGTACACCTTTTATGTTTTCTTTGAGTTTCAGTATGCCTAGGTCTTGGAAGAGAAAAGTGAGTTTGCACCTTCACAGGTCACAGCTGCCCATCTGTCCTCTTCTTTACCTGCCAACCAGGCCACTGCCCCATCAAGCTTTGCTGAAGAAACACTGAGTCATTTTAGCCCAGTTGATATGCGATCCTTACCAAAAGCCGGACCAAGGATCCCTGAAACAGGAAGAAAGAGGAAACAAAGAGTCAAACTAGATGGCCTTGGAAAAAGAGCTGAGAAGACAGTTTGTCAAGATGAAACCGAAAAAAGCTTGCAAAAGAGAGGTCTGGGCCAGAAACAAGACAAATCAACTTGCACAAACCAAGAACAACCTAGGCTGTCTAAAAAAGCATCAGGAAAGAAAAATCTGACAATGCCTAACATCGAGCCACAGGAAATGGATTCCTCACATGCTGATGAGAATGTTCTGTAGTGTGCATGCAACACTTGAATTATATAAAGCCAGAAACAGATTGGGTTCATAGTATGACCTGTAGTCTGTAGGCCCATGAAGCATGCTCTCCAGGAGTGCCATACATTTTCACCACCGTGACTCTGATGGTAACTAACAACTTGGCACACACAGATGCCAATGTTCAATTGTTAAAGCTGGTGCACTTTTGCAATTTATTTAATTGTTTAAAACTTGTATGTTAGTGTAAAACCTGTAGGAAACTCTGTGTGCCCATGAGGCCTGCAGTCCAGGTGTGCCATATGTCTGTCAACACTGTGACCGACAGTGACACACACGCAATCCTTATTTTATAACATTTCAATTCACCCAAAGGTATATCTTATGGTAATAATAAGAGTTCCGTGACATGGAACTCTCAGGGAAAACGAAGGGACGAGGTATCGTTTTTCATACTAACATTGGCTGGTGTTCTGATGTGACAGTGATTCAAAAGCACTGTTCTCCTGATCTTGAATAATTTTATATAAACTGTAGACAGTTCTACTCCCCCCGTGAGTTTGCTTCATTCATTCTGGTCGGTGTTTACATTACACTGCCGGCCAACAAGCAGGTGGCACAGCGCTTGCTCGCCAACCAGATACTGGGTTTGGAGCGGACAAACCCAGACTCCCTAGTTATTGTCCTCGGGGACATTAACAAGGAAACTCTCTGCCACAAACTCCCCAAATACAGAGAGGAGAACATTCTAGATCATTGTTACACTACAGTCAGCAGTGCATATCATGCTGTCCCCCATGCAGCTCAATCACTCCTGTGTTCACAGACATCTTCACTGGAGACATGCCACGTGCCAGCCTGCTTCAAGACCTCCACCATAATTCCAGTCCCAAGAAACCAAGGATCACAGGACCTAAACCCTTAATGGTCTTTGGATTTCAAAATCTGACCTTTTGACCTCCCAGAAGGTCATCCTTTATAGTAGAATGATGTCCTTTATATTATGGATTTTCAAACTAGAAGAAGGATGAATACATAACATTGTTTGAAAAGAATCCATGGGTATATTTGTGAAAATTAGTGAAGCGAATAATGAATAATGAAATCTTGAAATAGTGTTTTTGTGGTTTCTACTTTACAGAAATACACAAACAACATTTTATTCTGTGCAGCAGACTGTCCCCTACAATGTGGAAACGGTTGGCTTCAATCTTTAACCAGTCTGGAGATATGAATAGAAATTTAACGGGTGCGCTTTTTGACGCCATTTTGCGTCAATAGGCCTTTCAGACCTGTCGCCCTGACCTCTGTGGTCATGAAGTAATTTGAGCGCCTTGTGCTGTCTCACCTCAAAGCCATCACCGGCCTTCTCCTGGACCCCCTTGCCTACAGAGCTAACAGGTCTGTAGACGATGCAATTAACATTGCCATTTACTTTATTCTCCAGCACCTGGACTCCTCAGGAACCTATGCCGGGATCCTGGACTTCAGCTCTGCTTTTAATACAATCATTCCAGACCTGATGCAGAACAAGCTTTCCCAGCAGGGGAAACATGTCTCTGACCCCCGGTCCATCAGCACCGGATCCCCTCAAGGCTGCGTCCTTTCCCCTCTGCTCTTCTCCCGGTACACCAACTGCTGCACCTCTAGTCATCAATCCGTCAACTCCTGAAGTTTGCGAATGACATCACCCTCTTTGGGCTCATCTCTGGTGGGGATGAGGCCGCTTACAGGTGGGAGATTGACCACCTGGTGAATCGTGCTGACAGATCAATGTGGAGCTCAACGCTCTGAGGACAGTGGAGATGGTTGTGGATTTTATGAAGAACTCAGCCCCACCTGGCCCCATCACCCTGTGTGACTCCCCAGTCATCATCGCGGAGTTCTTCTGCTTCCTGGGCATCATCATCACCCAGGACCTCAAGTGGGAGCAAAACACTATCTCCATCACCAGAAAAAGCACAACACAGGATGTATTTTCTGCGGCAGCTGATGGTGCACTTCTACACATCCATCCTCACCTCCTCCATCACCCTCTGGTACAATTCTGCCACTGCCAAGGACAAGAGCAGACTGTAGCGTATCATTCAACTGCTGAGATGGGGATTGGCTGCAATCTGCCATCCCTTGAGGACCTGTACTCCACCAAACCCTGAGATGCGCTGGAAAGATTGTGGCGGACTCCCACCCTGGAAACAAACTGTTTCAACCATCCGACAGGAGGCTACGGTCCAACACCTCACGCCACAAGAACAGTTTCTTCCCATCTGCAGCTGGCCTCATCAACAAGGCCAGGCGACCCCCACTGTCCCCCTCTGCCCCATTAGTTAATTCTACTTTACATTAATTCACTTATCTGGACCTTCTTCTTGCACATTGCACTTTATGCTAACTAGACAGTAAATGTTTGCACATTTTATATTTACTGTTTTATTTTTACCTAAAACCACTTACTGTGTTTTCTGTCATGCCAACTTGGTAATAAAGCTGATTCTGATAACAGTTAGTGAGACCTATCTGTATGTTTTGTCCTGTGACCCATTAACCATCAGTTAAGGTGGCCATTCTATGGTGACACTCCTGGGAGGAAGTTGGGAGCTATTAGGGAACCTAGAAAAACACAGGATAAAGAGAAGATACAGAAGGGGCTAGGAAGGGACCATGTAACATTTGCGCATTGTGTGTCTTGACACACTTCTAGACTGTAGAAGTACTGATTATTGTCCTGTGTTAAGTTAGAGATACTTCCCTGTCACTTTGGTGATAGGGAACTAGGCTTTCTTGCAAGGGACTTTAATAATTAGTTAATTGTGCAAGAGTTTTCTTCCTTACCAGCCTAAATTACAATTTGTAGCAAACATAGGAAATATGCCATAACAGTATATCATGTCAAATCTCACCCCAGGGTATGTTACAACTAACCCATACTATGGGGTGAATTGTAACCTATCACTCTTTGTGTTTGAGAATAAACTGCACATTTTCTGTTTGTGTAGCAGATATAACCGCTACGCCATCTAACACATGTAACTAGTTTGTATACAATTTAGAATGCACTGGCATAAAAGAGCTTCAACATACAGACAGGACTGTCCACTAACCCTGGTCTCCCTTTTATTGGTTTTCCTTTGTGATAATTGTGCCAAATATGTGCTTGGTTGGGCACCATTTAGCATAAAACATTTTGAAACATATTTATTAAATTATGTGTTAAATGAATACATTTAATTCCCAAGACCTCCCAGTGAAAGAGCTGGACTATGTGTAGCATCTATTTGAGCAGATAACAGCTAAAGTGAATAAAAAATTAATATATATCATCATTGATTGTCACACACTTTACTCCTGTTTAAAATACAATTACAGGGTTTGGTTGTACCAGCTTTCAAATGTTATGATTGCAGTTAACTCTTGTTACGTCTATGTGCCTTATTGATAAATGCATAAGTATAGTTATTTGCATAATTTTCGTATGCCTATATATTTGTAAAAATATTGGTTAGTTCATCTATTTTGTCCTGACATCATATATTTTGGATATCGGTACATTTTATTATTAAATATGTGGCATTAAGAGAACTTCAGAAGCTTTGTTCTCGGGTGAGTTTTCGCACGAATACCTCTAATTGGCTGATACGAAGGAGGAACCAAGCCAATATACACTACGTGTGTAGGCTTCTGTGTCTTTTCGTGGGGACACTGCTGTGATGCTGTTTCTATGTTTGTAAACACCATGATCATCAGTACAAACCAAGTGCTACGTTTCACCGTACCACTACGTTTTGGCTCCTGCATCACGCAGTAAACTGTGCATCACAGATAGATCTATCTACTGTTCCCAGTGCTTACCATGACCTGGCCGCGGTTTTTAGTAAAGAAGACGCTCTATCTCTCCCAACACATCGACCATACAACCTCGCCATTGACCTGTTTCCAGGTGTGGCTTTACCGAGCGGGCGACTATACAATCTTTCAAAACCAGAGACTGAGGCTATGGAACGTTATATCCGCGACTCCCTTTCCTCTGGGATCATAAGACCGTCCTCCTCCCCAGTCGGCGCAGGCTTCTTCTTCGTCAGCAAGAAGGACGGATCTTTACGCGTAATAAATACCCACTACCCCTTCTAAGTTCCACGTTCACTCCTCTTTGGGAAGGGTCGGTATTCACTAAACTGGATTTACGTAACGCCTACCACCTCGTACGGATTAAAGAAGGGGATGAATGGAAAACGGCGTTCAACACCCCGCTGGGGCACTAAGTATTTAGTTGTTCCTTTCGGACTCTCCATTGTGCTTATGAACAACATACTCAGAGACATGCTCAACCGATATGTCATTGTCTATGTAGACAACATTCTCATCTTCTCCTCCTCCCTCCACGATCACATCTTACATGTTCGCAGTGTCCTGGAGCGCCTACTACATAACCTATTTGTTAAGTTGGAGAAGAGTGAGTTCCATGCCTCCACCATTTCTTTTTTGGGGAATGTTCTCTCGCCAGGGCGGGTTGAGATGGACCCGACAAAAGTAACGGCGGTCTCCGAATGGCCTGTACCCAGTGACCGGAAACAGTTACAACGCTTTTTGGGATTTGCTAATTTCTATTGTCGGTTCATACGCAACTAAAGCACAATTGCTGCACCCCTTACCGCTCTCATTTCCATTAAGACGCCGTTTCTCTGGACACAAGAGGCTGCAAATGCCTTCCATGAACTAAAGAAAAGGTTTTCTTCCACACCTATTCTACAACAACCCGATCCCTCTCTGCAATTCATTGTGGAGGTGGACGCATCGGACACAGGCGTGGGAGCGGTCCTGTCCCAATGTTCCACATCGGATAAAAAGGTCCATCCTTGCGCCTTTTTCTCCAGAAAACTAACGGCACCTGAACGCAATTACGACGTCGGTAACAAAGAACTGCTCGCCGTTAAACTAGCACTGGAGGAATGGCGGCACTGGCTGGAGGGTGCTGACCAGCCGTTTATCGTCTGGACTGACCATAAGAACCTCTCATATCTACACTCGGCCAAACGTCTCAGCTCCTGACAGGCGCCGTTGGGCCTTGTTTTTTGGCCGGTTCCATTTCCATCTTACGTACCGTCCCAGCAACGTCAAACCCGACGCACTATCCCGAATCCATGCCCCGGAAGACGCAGACGACGCCCCAGCACCGATTCTTCCCCCGTCATGTATCCGTGTAGGGCTTACCTGGGAAATTGAGTCCACCATTAGACGCGCACAACAGCCAGACCCAGAAACCGGACTGCGCGGCCGGTTGTTCGTCCCTGATGCCGTGCGCACAGAGGTACTCGCTTGGGCTCACACTTCCCGTCTAACTTGTCACCCGGGCGTCAACCGCACCCTCTCCTTCCTTCGCCGTCATTTCTGGTGGCCCACCATGTCCAAGGACACCCGGGACTATGTCACCGCTTGTTCTATTTGTGCGCGTAACAAGACGTCCACACGTGCACCATCCGGCTTACTCCATCCATTGCCGGTACCAAGTCGGTCCTGGTCCCACATAGCAATGGGCTTTGTCACCGGTCTTCCACCTTCCAGTGGAATGACTACTATTCTGACCATTGTGGATTGCTTCTCTAAGATGGCGCACTTTGTGGCCTTACCCGCACTCCCATCGGCTAAGGAAACCGCGGACCTCCTGATGGCACATGTCGTTCGTTCCCACGGAATACCCCGAGACGTAGTGTCGGACCACGGTCCCCAGTTTTCATCCCAAGTGTGGAAGGCCTTCTGTCAGGGTATGGAGCAAGGGTCAGTTTTTCCTCGGGCTACCACCCACAGTCGAATGGATAAACCGAAAAGGTGAACCAGGAGTTGGAGGCCGCCCTTTGAGCTGTCACATCTGCAGACCCATCCTCGTGGCATTCACATCTCCTCTGGGTTGAGTTTGCACACAATACGCTGGTGAACTCCTCCTCTGGTTTGTCACCTTTCCACTAGTTTACCAACCACCTCTGTTTCCGTCCAGGGAAGTTGACGTGGCCGTTCCCTCTGTTCTTTCACATCTCCGGCGCTGTCGGGTGTTTGGCGGCGTGCCCGCGCTGCGCTACTGCGCGCTTCCGCCTCAGTTAAGCGCTTCGCTGATCGACGCCGTTCCTCTGCACCTTCCTATCAGCCCGGGCAGCAGGTGTGGCTCCTGGCCAAGGACCTTCCCCTCCGAGTTGAAGCACGTAAGCTGGCGCTGCGCTACGTGGGTCCTTACACCGTGGAGTCTGTGGTTAATCCTAGTGCCGTTTGTCTCCGCCTGCTGGACGTGCGTCGGCGTGGTCGCGGGCTCCAATATCTCGTTGACTGGGAGGGATTTGGCCCGGAGGAATGCAGCTGGCAGCCCAGTTCCCGGATCCTTGACAAGTCCCTGATCCGGGATTTCCATTGTGCTCATCCTGGTCGGGTCGGGCGGCCGCCAGGTGGCGCCCGTAGAGGGGGGAGTCCTGTCAGGGTTCAACCCTGACCGTATTCCACCTATGGCCCTAGCACACCCTCTAGTGGCCCTGGGGTGCTATCACATGCACAAGTTCCCAAGCACCCCTTCCCAAATCACTCACACCTGTTCCCCATCGCTCATCAGTTTCCTACATAAGCACACCGGTCCCGTTCCCTCACTGCCAGTACAAACCAAGTGCTACGTTTCACCGTACCTCTATGTTTTGGCTCCTGCATTATGCAGTAAACTATTACTACGACAACACTATCCTATTCAACTTGTTTCGTCCGAGTTGTTATTTTTCTGGCAGACAACAAATAATTTGGAGAGGGGTAATCTACTTCAAGGTGAAAGAATCAAGCACTCAATTATTTCGGCATGACATCCAGACCTTACATAAACCAATGGGAAATGGAACAAAATTAAGGGACAGGTGTACCTCTGTACCCAACCAGTAGCCTCGTATTTACATTGACAATACCGTCCCAATCCCAATGCATTCTTGCTTGGCAACAGCATGTTGCCATCAGCGTTTCTCATAGCATGCCCATGAAAAATTGCCTGAAGTAGCCAATAAGAAGGTTTTAATGACAGATTGATGCATACCTTTGTCTGTCACATTTTTTTGAAACACAAGGTCATGACCTTCATTGGGAGTACAAACAGACATTCAACCAGAAAGAAATGTAGTCGGGGATATATGCCCAAGCCAAAATGGATCTCATCAGATTAACTTTTTTGACCGGGCTTCTTAGGCATGAGAGAGAAAACAAATGCATGCAGTCGATTATTTCAAAGCTGGAGTGTATGAATGTAATGTATTATGAATGCAAACTTCTGCTAAACTCACTATAAATACATGTGAATAATAATTGATACTAAAACTAAGGCAACCATCAGAGGGTGACTTTTCCACTGATCACATGGTAATTTGATGTGGAGGGGGGATATGTAATACCAACATAGGAGACTAACACTATTTATAGTCTCACTAGGATGTGGCCCATATTTACACCAGATAGCTTTAAATGTATCTACAGTGCCTTAGGCACAAAATAACTATTTATTTGTGTGTGCTATAATGTCAATACTTTATCTTAAATGGTCACTCTGGTAAGTACAATACAATATTTTTACAATTCTTTACCTTTTAAGATCACTTTATTTGGCTTGCACATATTGTGCTTTATTCCTTTTTTTATAATCTGAAAAGCATCCATTGAACATACCATATGGGTTGGAGATGGCTTAGGGAGGTAATTGGGTTCCTGGACATATATCTGTGAAATAATGCCCCTGCTCAATTATTTAACGCAAGTGCTTACCACACAGCTTTTACCATGCCTGTACAGCAGATAGAGGACTCTAACCTCTGCAGTTAGAGACATAACTATTAGTCGGCAGATATGTCCACATCCACAAACCGGTCAATAATGTTTTGTGAGTGACTTCCAGCAAAATGTAAGAACTAGGTGATCAGTTTCTGGTCTTAGAAACATTGCTGGAGCTGTCTGTAGTTAACAGATAACCTATGGCAATGTATGATTGGATTCGAACCAGTGCTTTGCTGAGTTGTTGTGAAAATGGAGATCATCCCAGTAGCAAATAAACCCATACCTACTGTAAAATATAGTTGTATTTTTTGATGGTATGGTGTTTTGGGAAACCCCAGTCTGACCTGTGAGTTTGTTTGTTTCTCTGCAGTAAAGCTAGAACAGACAGGGCAGTTGAGAAGATTGAAGACAGAAAACTACATATCGAGGAGCTAAATGTGTAAGCGAGCTAACCTTTAGATTAACACTAGAAGCGCTTTGCCATTGTTAACCCCCTAAAGTTCCATTTGGGCAAAATTTGGCCATGAGTCTACAGACAGGGATGTATTTACTGACACGTAATGGTCGCTAGATGGCGCTTCTACGGATCCAAAGTCAAGGCCGAAACTTTTGGGTGTCTGTTTTATATTGTGTCAGAGTGTTTTGATTCAGTGTTGCTCTGTTTTCGAGGTAAGGGTGTAACGATTGTAGTAACTACAATGTGTAAAGATGCCAGTCTGGCTCGATTTTATACAATATAATATCGCGCTCAACATTGCAGTTTCAAAATAATGGTGGAATAATACAAATTGCAAGGAAGATAATATAAAGTGAAAATGACTTTGGCAACTGAACTGGTGATGTCAAGGAGATTGATTGTTTTGCGCCTTCAACTAACTGTCCATCTATAGCCAATGTCTGTGTTACGTTTTAAATTTCACAATAAATCGACCTGCTCACAAAATCCAAATATCACTGAATAAAACAAGTGACATTTAAAAGAACAAAGTAAGAACATAGTTCTAACCCTCTTTCATGTATATTTTCAGTTAGGTAAATTCCAAACATTTGCTTTAAGCTTCCGCAATTTTCCAATTGTCCCTAGTTTTTGGAGTAACCCAAATTGTTGCTTGCAGCTATATGTATTATTATTATGTTGTACATGTTGTGGAGGAGAAAATAACATATAAAATCTATAGAATGCGTTTTACATAATAGCTTAACCTTCATTTTCAATCATCTCCCTACTACACAATAGGAAGAACAAGGAGGAGCTATGAAAATTACAATGTTTGAAACATTGATGTAAAATCACCTGATAGGTGATAGGTGATAGCAATCGAATGGGTGTGTGTAACTAGTGGTTACTCTACGTTAGTCTTAGGGAATTGTATTGTGCTCAGGGTTTCTTTGTTTCTTTGCTTGAGCTAGTGTCCTGAAATAAATGATCCTGATGACTTTGTCTAATTAGAAATAATCAAAGTATTTAATAACCGGAGTATCATGCCCAAATCGAACGTGCACGGCTCTTGTTTCGGCTGGGATCAGCTGGGAAAGAGAGAGCTTTGTTTAGATACATTCAAATTTTATAGGTTCTCCTTAAGGGAGCCTATTGGTCATATCTTCTTGTACGTCTTCACGTGTGCGTAGTGTTCTGATTGGCTGGACTGAGTCTCCTTGATTGTCCGACCTCTTCCTGTTGGGGTTGGTGTTCTCGAACTTGGATGCGTCCGTCTGTAGTCTCATGGTCTTTCTTGTACCCCCTAGGCGCTTCCTGTTATTCGTTCACCCTCTGCTTTATTACCCAACCTTTACATGTTTTCAATGTGATTACTACATATCATTACTTGTTTTGTTCATGCTTTAAACTGTTTAATTTGGGTGTTAATAATGCATTCATGATATGGCTATACATTCTTATTATAGCTTATTATGACAAACAAAATGAAACGTATTTATTTTCCTTACAAATCCCCCTTTTCACACCTAATAAGGTGTGAATTGATAGGGAAAAGAGGGATTTAACACTCGTCGTCATCTTCGATAGTAAGGAAGCAGTTCCGTTGTGCTGTAACAAAGGAAGCTGATAAGCAGGGGGAGGGTCTTTGGACAAGGCAGTCGTAATCGGGGCGCCCTGAAAAAACAATGGCAGAGTAATTGATTAGGCTTTGATTATGAGACAGTTCATGGGTGGCAGAGATATTGGGTAACCCTTTAGTAGTTGGGGTCGAATATTCAATACCCCACATCATGGCCGACACCCCTAATGTACTCAACAAAGGGGATAACCTCAGTTCAATACGGGTACAGCCCAACCGAGCCATGGATTTTATGGTCTCGCTGCTTGTCTTCCTCTCGTGGTCCTCCGACCGGGCCTTGCATCTTTTTATAGCGAGGCTGAGTCTGTGCAGGATGTCTAGATGTCTCGCAGGGTTCGTAAAGGCTGGTCAGCTGGCGTGCAGTGGGTCCGGTGATGCCATGGGGCCCCTTTCTTTCCTCTGACTTGTACGGAATGGCTGGTCACTTCTTTAACCTCATACGGGCCCGTCCACCTAGGCTCAGTCCACTTGCGCTTATGAACTCTGACTCGGACCCAGTCCTCCATCTGTAGCTGCTTGGAGGTTACAAAGGTCGTCTCTGTTTAGCCAGCATGCGCTCTTCCCACCTGTTTGGAGAGATCTGCAACGAGGGATGTTAGTTTCTGCATGTAGTCGGACATTTCAACTAGACAAATGTCTAAAGGTGGCCCTATACTGGTCTCCTGTGGAGGGCCTGGCATTGGTCTGCCTGTCATGAGTTCGTGGGGCGTAAGGCCAGTGCCTCTGTTTACAGGATGGTAAACACATGAGAAGTTTTGTTTGATACCTAAACTTTTGCACATCTCTTTGATCAATTCTGCTGTGAAGTGAGTGGCATTGTCTGATGAGATGTTGGTGCAAACGCGAAAACGCAGAAAAAGTTCATTAGCCAGATTTTTTGCAACGGATCTGGCATCACAGTTGGCAGTGGGAAACGCTTGCACCCACCGTGAAAATCTTTCAATTACGACCAAACAGTATCTCTTATTCGCGCGCCGTTCTTAATTTCTTAACCATCTCCCCCCTTGGAGAGTGGCACACACAGTGTGACACTCTACACAACGAGGTGATTAAGTCCATAGGGGCAACTATATTCCCAGAGCTCGCTTGGTACCAGAGTCAGGGTCTTGCATTCAACCCCTGGACACTCAAAACGGGTGTCCAGAGACTGCTGCTTTTGTGCATAGTCAGTAAGTCTTCCAGAGAGCAATCACCAATCTCCACTAAGGGAAGTTGTTGAGACTCAACTGGGGTCAAAGTTTCAGCTGCCTGCCTAGCGGCACAGTTGGCTACATGGTTACCTTGCGATACACCATAATTACCACCGGTATGTGTGCAAATGTAACCTCAGCAAAAGCAGAAGGTAAGTTCACAAAATCAAGTTTCTATTTGAGGCACAAGTCTTTTTTTTTTTTAAGGGATCCTGCTGCAGTCAGGTCCAACTTCCCACTCACGTCTAACTACACCAACCGCGGAGTCACTATACACATTTAGACGCTCAACAATTCCTAAATTACACGCATGAGGAGTGCCAACAACTCAGCTGCCTGGGCCGAATATTATATATTTTTTTTTACCTTTGAGTGTACAACTGTAAACCCACATAGTGAGGTCTGTCGGACCACACAAAGCCAAAGTGTTGTACACCAGTGTCTATAAAAATGATTTGCTCTTCGCCTACGGTAAGCCCAGTTCTTTGTCCTTGGATGGTACTGGTAGATGAAAGTGACCATCTGATCAGATATCACGTCATCTGAAACGGTGTTTGGTCTGTCTGTGGGTTTATCTTGGGTCTTATCGATTTCCTCCATCTTCTCTTCCTGGGGGATACCAAATGGGACCATGTCTGTTTGCACCAGTGGCTCGCTGTTGTGGCTGTTGTCGTTGTTGGTAAGGCTGTCGCCAGGGATTAATGGTGCATTCACCACGTATGTGTCCAGGCTGCTGACATCCTCAGCAATACACGGGTTGTCCCTTTGGGTCTTTGACTCTGCGGTTTGCGGCTCCACGTCTATTTCCCCTTCTCTGTTGACCATAGGTGTTTCTCCCCTGTGGTGGCATAACAAAATTCTGTAGTGTCATGGTAGGCTGCTGCTGCGGGTGTGGCTGTTCAACAGCCTGTTGCTCAAACACAGTAATCCATTTTCCTCCACCTTCAGACTGTTTAGGAAGCATGTTGAGCATGGCCTGTATGTCTCTTGCACCCAATGGTACATGTTGAACATATGGATCATCAGATTCATTTAGATTGGGTAAGAGAACCTTTGGGGCTTGGGCGCCCGTTGCCTGTGGATCTTCGTTTATGCTGTAGTCTACAGCAGCTGGAAAACCTTCTGTACCGTCGGCTGCAGGCTCCTCCTGGGCTGTGGTTGGATCAACTGCAAAGGTTCCAAATGCACAGTTGCTCTCTCAGTCTCACGTGCTGGAAATGTGGGACAAAAGTCTGACAGGCATTGATAAATACCATATTCAAGTTAAGTTTACTCTTTCTTGTTCTCCAATCGTACAGCTGGTTCTCCAACGTCCATAACTGGAACAGTGTGTTGCTACTAACAGTCGATTTCTTGTCTCTGGTTTCCCTGTCCTGGGATTTTTGAACCAGTATCCGTTGAACTGTTATCAAGTGTCCCTTTGAAAAACTGCCAGTAGGTGGCCCCGGTTGGTCTGTATCCTTTGTCCACTTGTCCCACTTCCTGCTAATCTCTTTTAACTTCCTAGCAAAGGCAGGGTACTGTTGCATTGTCACCACTAAGGGGGCGTTGTCCTTAGGCTTTGTTTCAATTTCTACTAAATAAGGCATGTTTTTGGGAGGAGCTTTGAGTTTTTGGCACAACCCGTTACACCCTGGGCAGAATGCTAACTTCAACATTCACACAGTCCACAAAAAACTTACCCTATCCTAATGCATGCCGGCTATTTTCATTCTTGCCCTTAGAGTCTTACAAAGTGGACAATAAACATTCACAATGATGAGCTTTCAGACACACTTCATACCTAAACTACTCCAAATCAATTAAAACTTCCTAAGATCTGCCAAAAGTGAAAAGAAAACGAATTACTAATAAATGTACTAAAAGTAAATATATACATAAAAATAGCTATTGGCCACAGACAATTACAAATATCGCATTCACAATTCACAATTCCACACATCCTCAAACCTCTGTTCACACACAAGTCACGCACACGCAGGCATTCCATTCACGCACGCACATACATTCCACTCCCTTTTTTAACCACGTGGAAAGGTTATGATGCTAGCAGGCCGCAGACCACAATTTAACAGGCCTATAGTCACAACTTTGTTTGCCAAAGTGAGATACCTTCCATTTCAAATGTAGTAAAATGTCGGTAATTAGTAAAACATCCAGTGCACGTTATTTATAGAAATCTCAGTCATGACGTAACACACAACATAACAATTAAGACTATCAGCTCCAGTGGCCCCGAAAGTGATCACCAAGCACACAAAGACAAACGACACATGTAGCTACTTTACTGATTCAGTGTGCATCAGCCAGGCATTTAAATCAGCACACTATTTTGACATATCACATTTTAATTTCTTACACATTTTCCTACTATATTACGTTTACGACCTCCTCACTCTTCACTAACGTAATGACGACCGCCTCACCTCCAATATTAAAAACCGTATTACGTTTACGACCTCCTCACTCTAACGTAATGTCGACCTCCTCACCTCCAATATTAAAATACCAGTCCTCACATCAACCTACTCTCGGATCTATTTCATTATGTGAGTCGGTTTTAGACTACTGTGGAATTCTTGATTAAAGATATTAGGTGTTGGACTGGAATCATGTCTTTGGGGAGTAGACTCCTAAGGAGTAAGGCTGGAGGGTTAAGAAGGGGGGGGGGTCAGGAAGTTAGGAGAATAAGACAATGGACACTGTGTACATGGAAACCTATAGATTAACTTCTAGCTTGACCCCCACCCACGGGTACTGATAAGGGAACTCAAGAGAGGAGAAGCAGACACGAGCCAGCAGATGTTTCCTGTTCGATTTACTATTTTCAAACTGGCCCCTCAACTACCTCCCCTAATCTGCCTCCGAGACGGTCACGCCCATCCAGGAAGCACGCGCAGCAACTACTATGCATCAATTGTTTGTGTGGCTATTTAACCTGTGTCCATGTGAACGGACTTCAGATCTTCTTGGCTGTCCTGCGAGACAGATCTCCGAATGCATTTGTAATAAAGGTGTATGATTTGGGAAGACTTGACGGCGTGGACATTCTCTGATTCGCAACCCGGGGGAAACATTCGGTTTCAACAACTTGGGGGCTCGACCGGGATCAGAGGGTGTTCATGCTAATTGACGAACCAAAACCTCCGGAACTTCCGAACGATTTTTAGCCATGGCAACTTAAAAAGGTAAGCAGAACCTGTTTTTAAAAAACGAATCTGTGTATTGGCTATAGTCAAATTTAGAAAATTGTTTGTGAAAAGTACGAAGAGTGTAAATTTAAGTCTCCAAATTTGAGACCTGCACAGTGCGGCGTCGCTGTGCGAACTAGTGGTTTAAGGCCAGAGGATTAACCTCAAATGGTTTGAGGCCACCACCGGAGGGGCGTCTCTGGGCGAAATAGCAGGTATGAAGTCCTAGGAACTTATTTCCCGAACTGCCTGGAAGTGACTTTTCCAAAGTTATATTGTCGAATATAAATGAACTTAAGTTACCGGGAATGTAACTCCGGTTATATGAGTGGAGCGTAGCCCCCTAGAGGCGTAGCTCTAGCGGTTTACCCATGCCGCATAGCGGCCAACTGAAAACAAAATGTACTTAGCTCAGCCAATCGGGGCACACCTGCCCCTATATCTGAGCGTGTGCCCTTCACACCATGTCCCGTTTTTCTTCAGCGAGAATGAATGGGGACCGGTCAGGGCATCATGTCTGTGGAACACGGCAGGAATGCTACCACTTAGCCAAGTGGAGCCAATCCGCACCTGACATTCCCAAGAGAATGTAATTCTACTGCGCAACATCGTTCCTCAGGCCGGTACTGAGAACGGAATGCGCCAACGAAGATGAAGTCCCGTCTAACAGATAAGATCGGATAAAGGGGGACGGCGTCGACCACGACGCTGCCTCACAAATATCCTTGACCCGAACCCCACCAAAAAGGGCAGAAGAAGCTGCAACTCCACGCGTGGAATGAGCTCTGATACCCTCCGGGGCCTGCTCCCCTATCGACTCGTACGCCGAGACGATGCATTCGCATAACCAATGAGACATGCGCTGTTTTGACAGTGGCCGACCCAGCGATCTGTCACCGTGGCACACAAACAGCTGAGGGGAGGATCTAATCAACTTAGTGCGGTCCACATAGTGTGCAATCGCGCGCACGGGACACAGCCTGTACCATTTCTCCTGAGGTGGACGACAGAAAGCATGCAACTCGATCACTCGAGATCGAAAATAACTCGTGATAGATTTAGGCACAAAAGTAGGATTCGGTCGTAACACAGCCTTGCTTAAATCACCATTGATAAACAAGCAGTCCGAACGAGTGGAGAGAGCACAAAGATCACTCACCCGTTTCGCCGAACACAGAGCCAGTAAAATTGCTCTCTTCAAAGACAAGTCCTTCAACGAAGTCTGTGTCAAAGGTTCAAAAGGTGGTTCACACAGAGCACGTAGAACCGTAGACAGCTCCCATTTCGGCACACCAGTCCTAACCACAGGGCGTAGGCGCCGTGTGCCAGCCATGAAGTGTTTTACCAGGGGGTGGCTGAAAACGGACCTCTCCCCAAAACCTTCATGACACGCAGAGATTGCCGACGCGTAACCCTTTACGGTCGACAGGGATCTCTTCCTATCAAACAAATTTTGCAGGAAGGAGAGTATCCGCTCTACTGGGCAACAAAACGGATCCACATGGATCCTGTCACACCAGCTCACAAACATGTTCCACCGAGCAGCATAGACTCTGGAGGTAGAGACAGCTCTAGCCCCCTGAATCGTACGTATAACGTCCTCGGACAGACCCCGGCGCGCTAATCGGTCCCTTTCAGGAGCCAAGCCGCCA
>JACXGK010007237.1:0-25947 GCA_016801125.1 Novumbra hubbsi | reverse complement strand
GCGGTGAAACGCAGGGAGTCAAGAAAACAATACGTCGTAAGTGAAACCAACGTAGTACTGTGTTTGTACTGACACAGGGGAATGGGAACAGGGAACCTATGTAGGGACCGTGATTGACTGATGAGGGACAGGTGCGGGCCGTTGAGTGAGTGATTGGTGACTGGGTGTGATTGTGACGTTGATCCGTACTTGCGCCCAATGGCCACCAGGGGGTGGAAATGAGGCGAAAACCGTCAGGCTAGGGCGGAACCCTGACACCCAAATTGTTACTGAAGGAGTACCAAACATGGAAGACATGGAAATAGGACATTTGTTAACAGTTGTTTAGCTGACACTTTTCTCAACCCTGGGTTAAACAATTACAGTATGCAGTACACTCTTAAATAAAGCACACTGAAACAATACCAGCTCCTATAAAAGAGACATGCCTCATTGACTGTTGGTTAGGTTCTGTAAGACACTGAAATATTGTGACAAACATCTAGTTTTTGATCCATAATCACTTGAAAAAGGCAGATACCTTATAAATCGGTTTGGTTTTTATGGGGTTTCTGCGAAAGATAACATTTGGGCTAATGTCTTGATTTGTTTAAATAGGCAATAAACAGGTAATAAATGCAAACATGGAGAGAGAGCTCCAGGTAGGTGATAACATTTTGAGAGGGCTCCAGGTAGGTGATATGATGCAGAGGGATCTCCAGGCAGGTCATAACACGTAGAGAGGGCTCCAGGTAGGTGATAACATTTTGAGAGGGCTCCAGGTAGGTGATATGATGCAGAGGGATCTCCAGGCAGGTCATAACACGTAGAGAGGGCTCCAGGTAGGTGATAACATTTTGAGAGGGCTCCAGGTAGGTGATATGATGCAGAGGGATCTCCAGGTAGGTCATAACACGTAGAGAGGGCTCCAGGTAGGTCATAACATGTAAAGAGGGCTCTCGGTTAAAGATTAAGAAGGAACTGAGAAACTGTTCATCGGTTATTTAAGGAGCTGTTTGATCTGCTTTGCTAATTCGGGAATAAAGGATACTCCCACTGCTTTGTGTACCAGACTATCCATTTATTTAGCAGCAGACTAACTGCCTCACAGTCTGCATAGTGATACCATTATTCTGCTTTCAGAGAACTCTGTGCCTTTCCCTCCAAACAAACTGTATGTGTTCCTCTCCCAGGGCTCTTCCATGTAGAAGCTCTAATAGTCTAAGTGAATGGTTATGCAACAGCATTGGCCACTCGAGTCACTGATGTTTGATAGGACTGAATGGAGGTGCTTTTGAGAGCTATTGTAGAAGGAAATTAGTATTCACAGTCACACAGTCACACTGCTAAGACTCTGCTGCTTGGATCAAAATCTGTTCCCAGATCTGTTGGGGGTCGTATCTTTTCACCATGACCCTCAAAGCTTCTGTCACAGCGACCAAGAGCACTGGACGTACCCACGCTGTTCCCGAGCAAACAACCCCACATCCAGGGAACACAGACAGGAAATGTGCTGACTTTACTGCATTGTAGAAGAGTAACACTGGCTTTAAAATAACTTCCTGTATACATTAATAAAATGTTTAATTAAATATGCACTGTGGGGTCTTATTATTATCCCAGAATGTTCCATATCACAGATATGCAGGGAGACTTTGAAACCCTTAGTTCAAAACTGCCAGTATGTTTGTGTTATTGCCTACTCATATTGTGTGTTATACTCAGTATATAAAAAGCTTATATATAATATATAAAAAGGTGCATCAACACTATTGTCCCTTTATACATGGTTATATATGTGTTTTATGCTGGGTGTTTTAAAAAAAACACTGTTGTGACAACTGCTGATGTAAAAAAGTATTTCTCAAATATATTTGATGGATAAATAAAAATGACAAATAAATCAGTTGTATTTTTTTGCATTATGAGTTGTGAAAAATTACCACATAGTAAAAATAACCCAAAGCCAATAAATAAGGAACTGTGTAAAAGTATCTCATTTTCGTACTTTTTTTATTAATTTGAGAACCTAGGGCACACAGAGCATTCAGCGTTCCTCTGCAGTTTTCTCCGGAGCAGAGCGGAGTAAACTGGGTTGTTTGGGTTACGTAACCTCTGTCTACTCTCATAGAGCCCCTCCTCTGCACAGTCACTTGTCTCTTGTCTTCCCCTAATCCCTTCTGACTGATTACCCCCCCCACACACACACACACACACACACTGGCTCATTTAAACCACTGTGGCACTGCCTCACACACAGCACACAAGACACACAACCAACTAAGAAACACGCACACTCGCACACACAGACACACCAACCCCTACACCCAAATAGAATCTGAATCCAGCTGGTTCAGAGTGAATTGGAAGTACTAGTGTTGGTCCTCTCCATCCCCGGGCCGTGTACATATTTGTGTGATTGTGTGCACACGGGGGACGACGGCTTTGTGGTGGGTGTTGTGAGGATGTGTACAAGTCGTTATGAAGGGGGATTGCATGCAATTCTGTGTGTGTGCGTGTGTGTGTGCTTGTGTGAAGTAGTGCATGGATGTGTATTTGAATGTGTGCGTGCATGCATGCTCGAATTAGTGAAAGGAAGTGTGTATGAATTTGTGCATGCATGTGTGTGTGAATTGGTACATTGGTGTGTGTAGCCATTTCTCAACAGCTCCTATAGGTTTTGCCTCATAGCTGTTTCTGGGTTTGCCTGACTCTGTCATTGTGATTCTATTCTTTCCATGTTGGTCCCTTGACCAGTTGAAATGTTTGCCTTGAGGCACAGATGTTCTTGTGCTCTTTAAGCTAACCAGCTTTCAGAGATAATCAGTCAGGCCGGGGTCTCTACTCATCGCACGCCATTTAGCCCGTCTCAACAAACATGTGAAGTACCCAGCAAGGGTCTGCACGCGGTCTATCTCACCTGTATGTGTACACACGGGCTTACAGCCTTACGTAGGAGGTTTTCTGGTTCGCTCTTGATTTTGTTATTTTATAATGTCTAAGCCTTTCTTGAAAAACAGTTTGTAGCAGAAGTAAATAGGTAAGGCAATACTATAGCTGATATCGCTGTGGTTAATGTTGAAACACCTCAAACAAATATCATTATACCACAGTTCAGGTGGAGCAGCTCTTATCTGGGTTTCGATCTCTTTAGCTTCACTCCGGAGTGCTCGATGTCTGTGCCAACAACAATTAATATGGAAGAATTGTAGTAAATAAAGTCAAAAAACAGGAGACTGTATTTGAGATGTTTTCAAATGTGGCTTTAGTTTCATATAGTTTAGCACTTCAGAAAAGAAGAATCGATAACATAACAGCAAAACTTCAATCCAAAGTTTAGAAACAATCCAGTCAAAGGGCAGTGACTGACATACAGAGGGAGAACAAGTATTTGATACCCTGCCGATTTTTGTTTTAGATCCCGTCTCTCACAGTTGAAGTGTACCTATGATACAAATGACAGACCTCCACATGCTTTGTTAGTAAGAAAACCTGCAAAATCGGCAGGGTATCAAATACTTGTTCTCCCCACTGTAAGTGGCATTCAAGGTAATTGTTTACGAAGATTTTAGGTTTTCTTTCAATCTGCAGGTCTCTTTTCATATACTGTTGTTGTAATGCATCAGTGCTTCACACGGCTTCCACAGTGTTGTTGTGCCACATCAAGTTCTAGCGTCTTATTTCGGTGGACCATGGTGGACCATGGGCGTCTGCACACTGAGTTGTGGTTGATAGCTGGAAACATGGATATATAAATGTGAAGACCTTGGTTGTGGTGTCCATTCCCCTAAGTGAGGAAATCATGTGGCCCAGCCATGGCAGTGTATGTTCTCATCAAACATGTTCACAAAAGTAAGTAAAGAAAATGCACACATTTTTTGCATACTTCAGGAACATTTCTTTAAAACATGTGTTCTTCTGAAGCAGTATAGACCAAATTGCATTACTTCTATCATATGTAGCTGGTCCATACATTTATGTGTGTTGTCACACATCCATTTTGTCACACCACCATGTTTTGGAAGATGCGTGTCCTGTGCATAATATTCACAAACAGACGTTTTATGCTCGGCTGACATCTAGTGGCCGTTACGGAAGCCGCGTAACACAACGTCAGAACAAAAGACCAAGAGGATGCTGCCATCTAGTGGTAAGAAGGTTATATGCAGTCAAGGACACAGAGGCCGCACGAATCGTCAGGTATGGTCTTGATCTGCAACACATTCAGGAGGACTTTAAACAGGGAGAGCCGCTAGGCTTTCCTGCCTGGTACCCCGGAGGCCTGGGTCAAGAGCTCAAGTCCTAATAAGTTTAAAAGGAGCAGGAGACACATTTAGTGAGCATTCTTCAGATTACAAAAAAATTACAATGGAGAAGGAGAACATCTATTTACTCTTTCACTCCATAATACTCCACTGCTGATTTTGGGGGCATTCGGTTGTACTGCTCTAGAATTTCAAGTCATTGACCTGTTGCAGGATACATTTTTGGTTCAGCTTCAGCTTTTTAACAGTTTATACTTTGATAAAATATGGAACTTAGGTCCTGATGATGCAATGCACCTTGAAAGCGTAATTAGCATAAATTGCTTTTGTTAAAAGAAAGATTAAGACTCTGTTTTTGATATATGACACATCACAACCACAATTAGTATAAGAGGCTTTTGTTAAAAGAAAGTTATTTGTTTTCACATTACTGACGTATATATTTTAATCATCTGTCCAAAGCATATTGTTCCAGAAGTATTGTTAATCGCCCAGGTTTGTTCAGGCAACTGTCAGTTGAGCATTTATTACATTTTTTGAACCTACATCAGTCACTAATGTGGAAATCCTGGTGAAAAACTTTTCACAAATACGTCAAAAAAACAATTGGTTTTAGAGAGGAGTACTTCTTCACAGTAATATATGACTGTGGTTATGAACATGAGTCATACAAGCAAGACACCAGAGCGGATTCTTGCATATTTTACAGAATCCTCCTAAGAGATATTAGGATGTCACCATGGAGGGGTTTTGGTTGACAATAGAATGAAACAGTTTGCTGGCTGGGAACCCAAACCTATTTCTCCCCAGTGAAAAGGGAAATCTTCTGTGCTCTGACAGATGCCCGGACACCCTTTCCCTCACAGAGGGTTGATGCTATTTGCCAACCTGGTGGGCCAACAGCAACTGGGACTCTGCACATGCAGTGTCAGCCTCCTCGTCCTTTACACAATCTATGGGGCAGAAGTGAGCCGGGTCCTGATCCGGTTTTCGTGGCCCCGTTGTCGGTCAGTCTGTCACAGGCTTTAAATGAAATCAAACATCTGAGGAGGCTCTGGAGCAAGAAAAAGACAGACGGCATGTGGCTGCCTCTCCTAAATAAACAAAACACAGAGGTCAGAGGTGCGCTAGCGTCTACAGTCCCATTTCTATGCTTTATCTGAACCAGACAAGCATGAGACTGAGCCAGCACACACGGCAGACTCTGTCTCAGGCTACGACACAGGCTAGACAGGAAATGATTGACCAGGATGTAGACGAGAAGGTAGAGATGGCACCACCTCACAGCATTGAACAGGAAGTCTGAAAAGAGCCAGTGTTCAGACAACCAGCGGTCTCACCAGCTGCAAGAGCCCATAGAACCGCAGGAACCCATGAAGTGCAAACAAAGGAATAATATTTTGTATAAAAAAAACGTTTAATCGTTTCATGCAGTTTACTATAATAAACTCTTTGTCTTTGAAATCCATTTCACATCGGCAATTCATTTTATTTATCTTCTTAGTATTCACAAGTATTACATATATTTTTTTCAAATTAGGTAAATATAATTTCCACAAAAATAATAAATTCTTAAGGATATATATTTTTGGAAAAGCCCAGCCAACATTCATAGTTAACATATACAGTATGTTGACAGTTCACATTTACACCAGGCACATTTTGTGGGCATATGAGTCACACTCAGTCAGTATGTAATTCCTCACATCAGGGGAAGTTGTTCTTCAAAATTACCAAAGGGGCACTTTCCAATTACGCATACATGTTTTTTTTTTTCTAAATGGCCACATATTGGAATTCAAATCACATGACCATCCCATTACACATATTACAATATCTGTTGTCTGTTTAATCCTGAGAGCTCAGTCTAAGGCAGCATTACTTAAACGTTACTTTGAGTGTCTAATGTTCGGTGGCGTCAACGGAGAACAGGTGGAAAAACTGTCCCACCAGTGAGAAAAACATTTAAGGGGGCAGAATTATAAATACAATACAAATCGTAATACCTGACTGCAATTATAATATACGTACAATATAAAATAATTTCCTCACTTTCTCAAGCTCCTGTAAACAGAATGTCATTAGGTTGACACAGTAAGTCTCGAAAGCCAAGTGTTGGCAAATAATCTATGCGTAGTAGGGCATACTTGCAAATAGCATTTCTAATTTTTTAAATTGGAATGTTGATAGGAATACGTTGTGTTATGCAACGCTGTTAATGTATTCTGGATTCTGTCAAAGTGGCAGTGAATGCTGTGAAGTCTAATTTGGCTCTAATATGACGATCTTTAGTAAGCCTGGAGAAGGTGATAAAAAAACACAACAACATAATAGTCACAGTGGAAAAGCAGACAATATTTTCACTCATGAAAACACAGTGATATTATAAACAACCCATAGTTGCTGCCAAGTTACCCAAACACCCTCACCGTACGGGAACAACACACAGACCGCACGGTTTCATCCAATATATGTTCTGTTTGTAGAAACAGTTGAGAAAAAAAGTCCTCAGTTGCTGATCCTTTCAATTCCGATTAGTTACAAAAAAAAACATTGTGACCCCAATATGTGTTTTTTTGCGTGTAGTTCGCAGTGTAATGTCAAAGATCCCTGTGAGGATTTAAATGATGGCATTAAAGTCAATTCCACTTTAAGTAAATCTCTTCTGGGATAAAAAAAAAATGTTTCTTTTATAGAGAACGGTTAAAATACAGAGCATGAAGCCCCACACACAGTCACAATCAAAAGGAACACAACTATTTGTACTTTACCTCCCCCCAGGAATGAACAGAGAAACAAATTGTCTCATTGTGCTTTCCAGGCAACTGCTTCAATAAAGCTCCATAGCAGGTTGTGCTGTGAGGCAGTTTTAAAGAGGTAGGAACGTAAATCCCAACAGAACAATCATCCGTGTTCCTCTGACATTGGATCGCATGCTAATAACTGGTTGGCTGCCGCACAGAACAAAATCAAAACGTCGTCATAAACATGAGAAATGTCACCTCACACCGAGGCCAGACACACGGACGCGCTGTCGGACCGTCCCGGTTCTGGACACAGTTCCGGGCGTAGCTACCGTGAGTGGTCCTCCTCGGGTCCTCCTACGGTGCGCCGGTACTAGGTGGCCACATCGTCACGCGGCAGGTTGAGCCTCACGGCGCCTCCCTCGTCCGAGGAGGCGGAGTAGCAGGCCACGGCGGAGGCGGGGCCGTTGGCCTCCATGGTGAACAGCTCGCAGGTCCCTTTCGGGCCGGGTTCCGGAGCGACCCGCTCGGGGCTGGACGGCCGCGAGGAACCCGGCGAGGCCGAGGGGCTGAGCTGCACCGCCGTGGTGTCCTGCAGCGTGTGCTCGCTCGTCTCGATCTCGAACGTGGCCCCGCCCGCTAGACCGCCCCGCCCCATCATCCCCGTGCTCCGCCCGCCGACCTTCGACCCCCGGGATCCCTGGGCGGGGGGCAGGCGGCTGCAGACGCAGCACGCCCCGAAGAAGGAGAAGGCCACCAGGAGCAGGATGGGCCCGATGATGATGGGAGGGTTGGCGGAGGGCACCAGGGTGCTGAAGGCGAACGCGCCCACCAGGGTGATGTTGATGCCCGCCAGCATGACGCACAGGCCGCACGCGCAGCACAGCGCCGGGGACGGCAGGCCGTGGGGGCGGGACTTCCTCCTCTTCTTCTTCTTGGGTTCCGGCTTCTTGGGCACGGGCGTGCCGGAGCTCCTGTCAGTGACGACCATCTCTCTTCCTCTGCACCTCAAGGCTGCTTCCTCGCGCTGCGCTCTCTCCCCTCTGTATCATTCAGCCAGGACGGTTCCCCTTGGCAACAGACCGCCGGGGGTGGCCATGGCAATGGGGGTTGATTGTTCACAGTGCGAGAGACCCTGCATCAGAGTCGGGGGAGACAAAATGTCAACACAACGAGGCTGCGTTGTTTTTTGAGGTCCTCTCGTGCTTGTATTCGGAGGGCACGGACGACAACACAGGGAAGCACGGGCAGGACTCGTGTACATGGACGCTTGTAATTCAAACACCACAGCAATGTCATTGTCAGTGTGGTTTTTGCATGGCATTGTGATGGTTATTCTGGCCTTCGGCTGAGCACTAAAAACAATGGAAACACCCTGAAGAGGCCCGTCAAGACCTCTTGACGAGGTAGAGCGTGCGGTGCTTCACTCGACCTGTGCACCTCCGATTGGTCCCACACGGAACACTCCCCCGCCACTCATGTTCCTGTCATTATTAAGCCCCTCCCATCACAATAGCATGGCATTCAACTGAATGGCTGCCATGTGACAAATCACCGCTTAACAATCAGTTGATGGAGTAATGTGCACGTGTGAATAACGTTTGTTCATTGGTATCTTTATTTGAACTTTATTATAATAGGGAAAACAGACGGAGACCTGGATCTATTTTGAAGTGCTTGGCACACGAAGAAAATACGTTTTAAAAAGAAAAATCTCAAAACATATATAACTAAGATTCAACAAAAACAATCACAGACAACATCATGTTGACCCTCCATCAGTGGTTGACTGAAAGTTTGTTAGTCTAGTACAAATTAAGATATGGAGGTAATTTTAAAAGGAGTGCTTTATAAATTAACATGAGATCGTGTTGCTAACGCCTCACAGAAAGAGTCCCAACCCACATGTTGGTATACAGTATTATACAGTAATGAGTTCTGTCACTTTCCACGGTGATAAACATGTGTGTACAATGGTAAACAGCATCCAGGGATTTTAATGAGGTTGCCGAAGCTAAATAAAGATAATTTCACCATAATCTAAGCAGACATAAAAGTCAACTGAACAATGTATCTTCTAATAACAGAGAACAGACAAGCCCTGTTTTAATAAAGGAACCCGAGCTTAGAATGTAACTTTTTGTTCCCAGTTCAGTAACATGTTGTTTAAAAGCAAGAATATCATCTAACCATGTCCCTTAATATATGTATAGGCAGAGACCTATCATTTGCATACCATCCAGGCTAGGGAGTACAAATGGGTTTCTAACTAAGAATTTGGACCTAGAAAAAAATGTAGATGGTTTTCTTCGCATTTAAAACAAGTAAATCTAAATGTTTAACACATGTAGGTTGGGGAATAATACATATTTAAAAATGGTGGTTCAAATAAAATGTTATGATGTGGGTAAAATGGTGAAAGTGTATGCAGACCACTGGAAAACCAGTGAAAAACTCCTCAGGTAAAAAACAGTCTTGTCTACATACTAGTGACTCATAATGAATGCATTATATTAGATTAATTATCTACATAAAGCACACAAAAGTGTGTGTCAACTGAGACCGCAACTGGGTTCTTTCATGCAAGCACAACATATGTTTGCTGTAAAGCAGAAACCATAGGTCGTCTATTTAGCCTACAAAGGTAATACGTTTGACCTTTTTTTCTGTAGCCAACGTTTTGGATCCATAATAACAACAATTAATTTCAGAAATTAAACTACTACGCTAAATGTATTTGGAGGTAAGGGCTACCACACGTCTGACATAGAGACACGCTAGCTATTTCATTGTCTAGGTCAGATGTGCTTACTACTGCTAGTGAGTGGCATGTTATTTCCACCTGCCACCTTAAAACGTGCACTAACAAGTCACTACCAAAGGTCTGTAATATGTAACGTGTAAGACATGGCGATCGCATATGCTGTTATACGTGTTCTCTGTTTTACGTGTTTTTGACACCTTTGAATTCTAACGTTAATTTAGAGTCGGTATTTCACCTGGAGAAACCTCTGGTCCATACCCTATTTGCTTAAGATTTTCCATTTAATTAAAATTCAAGAATTTGTCTTAAACGGCGTAGTTGTTAAATTCAGTAATTACTTAATCAGGTTGCAGCTAGTCGAACGTCAAACATTTTATTTTACTTGTGTACAAAACCTGAAAAACTGTTGGGTATAACCTATAAAACCTATAAACGCTTTGGGAATTTGTAGTGAAAAGCGCACAGCTATCCAATACAATTATTTTATTATTATTTTGTTGACTGTATTGAAGTATTGAACATCAAAATATCGACTTACCTTATGGTTTAAACACTTGACAATTCCTGTAGAATTACATATCCAGCAATACGCATTTTCATACCGAATCGCATTCGCATACTGATGGTCAGGTTGAACCATATGTAAACGTGTAGATGCCAGCGGTGATTCTCAGATTGAACACCTCTTAGTGAACCATTCTAGCAATACAAAAAATGAAACCATGGCCATTAGACACATAGTAGCCGCCTAAACATACTTGAGAGGATATTAAAGGCATTGGTCTTGCCATGTGGGCAGGTTCATGTGGTATCTGCGGTCGAATGGTAAGCAGTATAAATAGGAAATAGGTTACTATAAGAACCCACGATTTCCGGCCACTAAATCAAGCTAATAACGCATTCTGCATAGTGTCATGCATGGGATGTGTCCAAATATCGTCAAATGATTATTTGCTTAATAACATAGTGCTATTCAGGAAAAAAAAATGTTCAAGCTAGTTTTCTTAAAGGGATAGTTCACCCAAATATATATAAAAAAACTAATTCTTTCTTGGGGCAAGACAAAGAGGCACGTTGATTCTATCCCTTCTACAGTGCTTTCTGAATGGAAGTCGTACACCAACCTCATGTTGGATGACAGAAGAAATAATGTGTCAAAATCAATAATATTTTTATACATTTTTACGGTCACACAAAAACGGACCAGCATTAATCTGTTCTGCTCTCCAATCTCCACAAAGCAGGATCCCAGCAGGATGTGGACCATAACAGCAATGTATTTTGATGTAGTTTCAAGATAATATTTTCGCATTTGGAGCATGATTGATAGAAATATGTATGCTTTGATCATTAGGAAAATGCTGAACTGGACAGCTCCTAGTGCTGAAACTAGTGCAAGGCAACTCACATACTTAACATGTTTGAAGATGGCTTACATTTAATTGTTGATAATTTTGAACAAATCAGCCTAGTCATATGGGGTGTTTGAACTCTTTTTTTGCTTTGATTCTATTTCCACTAATATGCTGTCATTTTTCACAACTCGTAAGACAAATAACACAACGTGATCAGAAAAGCGTTTTCTTTTAATATATTTTACATTGATCGCATACAAGATCAAATAATCAGTGTTTCGTCCAAAAAGACATGTTTCACAGTGAAATACATTCCATACATGCATTTACATTGAATACCTTGCATACAGGATTGTCTTCTCTATTGTTTGTAATTAATTGATTATCTGCTCACCATTCGGTTAGAATATACATTTGACATTGTTTTGCCTACTATATTGAAATGCACAGAATGGGAGATTGAGAACACAATCTAATTTCCCGCTTGGGGACATGAGGTTCTTCACCTGGCCCCCGAATGGTCAACCTTTTGATTATCGGTTAGAGCTTCTAGCCATTTGAATTTCTGCCTGCCCAGAATTAACTTCAATGGAAACAATAATTGTTTTTATATAGACTGTCATTAGTTTAGCAGAACAAAACGGGCACTTTAAAGGTCTCGCATGTCACACCCACAGTTTGTACTGTGTGGTCGTGCTGAAACTTTCTATTGACTATTCCAGAACAGACAGAACCTTTGCCACTTTTGTCTACTCTAGATCATATGCAAAAGCCTTCAATAATGTTGTGTACTGAAGGCGCTAATAACGAGACTAGAAGACAGCATAATACAGTACCATTGGAGAACTCCCCTCACTGCAACCCATGCAGCAAAACACCTGAGTACCCCTCACCGCTGTACCTCTATCTCACCCTGGCTGGGCCCCAGTGACTCAAGAGCCAAGAGTCCCATTTCTTCCAAACCGCCACAGGGTTCCCGGCTCAGAGGGAATGCCACCTCCCCAGTAAAGCCGTTGGTCTTTTCCGATTTCAATTACTCCCTCACCTCCTAACCTACCACTGCTTTAACAAACTGCTCGGCAGGGCCTTTGCCTCCTTTCCTGTGTCCATCCCCTGTGCCCATCCCCTGTGTCCATTCCCTGTGTCCATTCCTTGTGCCCATCCCCTGTGTCCATTCCCTGTGTCCATTCCTTGTGTCCATTCCTTGTGTCCCACCAAATTCATTTGTGTGTCTGGGTGAACATGTGAGTGTGGCTGTCTGCTTGTCAGCGAGTGTAAGTAAGAGTTCTTAATGGTGCTGCACAGAATCTGAGAGGCATCAGCTCCTAACAGACATAATCACCGCTTAATCCATTATTATACTAGCAGTAGCATGCTATTATCAGCCCATGTCAAATATCAATCATGAGACGATTGACTTAAAGGACATGTTCTCTCTTTGTCTATTACCTCTGTTTCTCTGATTTAGTGGTTGTAATAGGAAGGGGTCTTATACACATGAATATATATCAAGCGAGTGATTTTAGAACAAAAACTGTTTATTTCTCTGATAAATGAACAGATGTGACACTGCATAGCTTTTGAATTGTATTGTTGAATTCAGTAATCAATGCAGTGTTACATATGTTAAATGAACAGATGTGACACTGCATAGCTTTTGAATTTTATTGTTGAATTCAGGAATGATCCCATTAACCATCTGTTGGAGTGCATTTGACATGGGTTTAAAGGTCTGGGGGATAGATGTTTGCTGTCTGGTTGATGGAAAACTAATTTATGGGAGGCCTGGATCAGGGACGGTCTGTTTGAACTTCCGCCTCGATAAGATGTCTGGCATCTCCGAAGATGTCCTGCAACAGAACAGTGAGATGGCCTTGCTCATGACGATGGACGCCCTGTTACATCTGAGGGTAACGCACACTGTGTCTGTGTACGTGCATATCATGCCCACGTGTGTGAGCTTGTGTGTGTGCATGTGCACGTGCTTGCATCTAACTGGATCAGACATGCACATCCCGCGAGGTTGGTAAATGACAGAGTCGGGCGATGAATGAAATCTGGGGTCTCGGTTACCATGGCAACAGGATCCAGCGCAACTGGATTGCTAGGCAAGGACCAGGTCCCCTCTTTACAGTACTTTTTGGGACAAACAGGACGGCTCTGATCAGCTCAGGAGACAGAACCGCTGTTCTTTATACTGAACTGGATTTGGTTCCTTTTTTCTATTTTCATATTCCTCCTTTGCCAGACTTTTACATTTTCATTGTATCCTGTTCATTAACATGTACACCATGGGCGTCCTCTTGATTGATAACCGCAACGTCTTATTATGTGGTCATGATACCAGCAACACACAATAAGGGGACTGCATGTTGGTGACTCGTTTAACCGTCTAATCTCACACACACTTTTTCTGAAAGATGTCATTAGAATTGATTTTGTCAAAGCATACAATAAAACACATCCTAAGAACTGAGTGATAAGAAGGCAGGTAACATATGTTCACACTGGCTGCTATTCAAATCATTCTAGTACCATAACAGCCACTGAGGCACAGGCCGTTAGCTAGCACGATCAGCTGATTTACAAAACAGAATTCCCAACCCAAGGGATTTCTCAGCACGCAGTGTGAAGTTACTGGCAAAAATTTGCACATTAGGCATGTACGACAAGGTGCGTGTGTGTGCTTGTGTGTGTGTGTGTGTTTCACCCCTCATCCGCCGTGGCCTCGGCCGTTGGTCCGCCATCAACAAATGTCCCCATCCGGCTCTTAGAGCGCTCCAAATTCAGATGGCTCTGTGTCGCTGACAGGGGAGACAACAGAATAACCTCTGGGTCACATTGAAAAAGATGCGTGTTTACCACACGTGCTGACGGATGCATTATGCAACATGTACCTGAGGCAGAATGTGCATAAATGATGTCATAATATACAATATGCATAATGAGGCCTCGCAAGTCTGATGAACAACAGAGTGTAGAAAGGACAGTCACTGGAACCCGAGGAACACCTGGCAGTGCCGTGGTTTTAGCAGATCTTAAACGATCTTTAGCTTAGACAAGTTATTCCAGATCTCCACATTCTGTCATCATAGAATAGACTAGTTCTCTGTAGACGAATCGCTGATGTTCAAAGCAATCTTGTCCGTGTGATGGCTGTTCCGTAATGTTGCTCTCCTGGATTTATTGCTCCTCTGCTGACCCTGAATGAGTATAAGCCCCGCGGTCGCTCACCTTCTCGTTTTGGGACGTCAGCCTGTTGCTCAGGACTTGGAGGGTTGACAGAAATAGGGTGCACTCGGAAGTTCCCTACAAAGGGGCCATGAGTAAAGGTAAAAATGTCAGCAACTGGAAGCAGTGTTTCCAGGTACATCTGAAATATGACATTTAAATCTGTGAACTTAAGTGACTTTGTCAGTTTAGAAGGGTGCTGCCACACCTCAACTATGTAATGATGTCAGCATATACCGGTCATTAATAGCTAATCTTTAAACCTCTGATTGGCCAGTTCATACTTCTCGAGACCATCGACGGGCCAGCTCAACCGCCTCAGATATAATGACATCAATGTTCCCGCATTTCTTAAATGGTCTGTACGAGATGCATGTTAGTGGAGAGGTTAGAATTTTTTTTTTTTATTCACGGTTGGGCCAAAAATACTGGTATAGGACAAGTCAGGGTATTTGGGTAAGAATTAACAGAATCTAAAGAGATTTGCAATAGCAAGCTGATTTAAATGAATTCCTTGTACTTCCTTGATGGGAAATTACCTTACAAACTTACCCAAAGTGGGGAGGATGTGGTTAATGTTGAGCCAGGCTCTTATGAACGGGAAGACAGAGATTAGGAGGCCTGGAAAGAAAGACAGGTTTACACTGATTGATTTCAGTTGACAAGGATGTTTAGCTACTAAAGAAGCAATAAGTGGGGAAATTGAATTTGCTCAATTTAAATGCGCATATTTACTATCAAATCAGTTGGGAGGAGTTGAGATACTGAAAATGTGTGCTTTAAATCAATCTCTGAAAGCAGGAACGACAACAAAACTTTATCTTAATACAAAATGGTTTTCAGCAAAGAGAGACTCAAAGAGAGAGACCCATTCACTGTTTAAGAGGGGTCTCTTTGTCATGTTACAGATTAAACAGTGTAATTTTGGAATCTCTATTGAGATAGACATATATTAATATGTAGATAATACTGATCACCATGGTCATCAGAAGAGATTGGCCTACGAAGATTCAAATATTTTGTGAAGCATCACAGCAAAGAAATAATTAGGAAGAATATAGTTAAAAGAGACACAAATTGACTGTTGGTCTGTCAGACGTAGCACTTGGCCTTTAGGTCTGATAGTTTGATTTAGTCAAGTTCTCAAGGATGATCAAAGTTCCCGGGATGCATCTGTATTGGCACCATTTAAACTCTGTTTTAAATGACACCAACACACAGCCCCAATCAATGAGATTCATAATCTGGAGGGAATAAGCAGGAAATCCAGAAAATTCCAACCAGGTTTCCTGGAGAGAATAAAAATAGACAACTTGAGCATCTTCAGTAGCCCCGTCTCAGAAGTCCACTAAGACATCTTATTTTCGCTACCCTCAGGCAGGCAGTCTGAACAGAGCATATTGATTTCCCTTCTGAGCCACAGAGATAGCTGCCATTAAACTGTGACTGAGGGTGACTGTGTATGACGCACGTCGGAGCTGTCAGAACTGCTAGCCGTAGCAAAATGATTTTTGCAAGAACACTGGGTTGGGTTTCTTCAGTTCAAAGACTCATACCATTTATTTGCCTCAGACTGTAATAATGGCAAAATAGGTATTAGGTGTGTGCATTATTATCTATATTTATCCCACTGATAGTTGAAATAAATCTAAAAACTTTTTTTGAGGAATTCAACGCTACCACATTATTTAGTTTGTAGCAATATGCTGTTATTTTATTGGAAGGAAAATCCCCCTTTAGTTTAGGATTAGGATAACAATACATTTCCTTATTATGATATATGGTTTACTTCATTATCAGTTTTTCTGGTCTCTGACAATGCACTTCATTTGAGTTGATTGGAATATCCTGCTCCCTTTGCTGTTCTCGACTGTCTTAGATTACAGCAGTGGATCAAATTATCCCTGGATCTGTGTTGGATGGAAAAGAATGGCCCCGTTAACATTCAGGCAGTCTGGCACAGTCTTGGCAAATATTTAACACTGCAGCAGGCTTTGAACACCTGACATACAATGATCCATATGACAGCTTAGGACACTACCATTCTATCATGACAGTAGAACATCTCTTTTCATCATTGCATTTTGAGAGTCCCAAAACTGTTACTGTAGACCAACTGACAATAACATTTAAACCATATACTAACCTTACCCTCGCCTCGCAACCTAACCTTATCCCTAAACCCTATTCTAACATCTAACCCGAGTTTGTTGAAAGTTTATTAATAGTAGTACGGTCTATAGAACACCGACAGAAAATTGGAATCTCACCCTAGTGCAACCAATCTCTCAGTAAGAGTTGGCAAGATGCACACGCTTTTGTTGAAGATACAAAAAAAAAACACAGCTTGGAGCGTAACTGCCAGGATAGACCACCAAGATCAAAGAGAATACATAGATTTTTGCATTAGAAAAACCCTCCGGAGGCAAACATTTGGTACTACCGACGATTCCCCCATTTCTAAACTGAATAAGCAACCCGTAAATATCCGTAGGTATATATTATATCTAGAGGTTTTGCAGGCTACATATGCAATGTTATGCCCTGCAAATATGAATGCATTATAGCATAGCACTAAACACAACCAGAGACTCGGTGGTCCTGGAGGTACTCACCCAGCCCCCCCGCACCCAGAAAGATGCCCCCTACAGCGTCAGCGTCACACTCTCTGGACACCCCGATGATGATGCATCCCGCCACAATGCTGAGCAGGGCCGAGCCCACCCGCAGACCGTGGTACTCCCCGATGCTGACCGGGGTCATCCAGCAGGTGGTGAGGAGACCTCCCACCTGGACACAGCCTGTGGCCCTGGACCAGCTCTGAACGCCTGTGTCGGACACCACTCTCTCTGAGACGGGAAGACTTTCCCTGGCAGCCTGGTAGCGTCTCTGGTATCTGGCCTGCTTTAAGACTCCTTATGCATATTTAAATATGTGGCTCTGGTTTCCCATTGCGGTTGAAAATTTAAAAAGCCAGCTACATTCATTCACCCTCAAGACAGGTATATACAAATCTGACCACCACACACACACACACACACACACATCGGGTCCGCACAGAAGGCTCTGTCCATGTGGGATACAATTAAGTCATTCCTACTCCCATTTTTCCTAACCACTAAACCTAATTCTAATTTTCTCTAACCCTTAGCCCTAAATCTCCCCCTAAACCTTTCTTTAATCTTGACTATACCCTGAACCTCAAAAGTCTAACCCTAAATCGAAATCTAAGTTTTACTCACAACAGCAAACTTCACCCTAAACATCAACATAACTCCTAACATTAATAGCCAAAATGGCCTTGTAATAAGGCTATAAAACTAAAAGTGTAGAAGTTCACCACTGACAGGTTAGTAATGACCATTGACCATGGTTATACAGCCAGTAGCCACTCTAGGAAAATAAGGGGCATCTGGGATTGAGTCTGGGTCTCATAAAGCATAAATGCACAGTCATATTGCTTACAGTGCTCTAGACCCTGGCTAACACGTGGATTTTGCTAAGAGATTATGTCAACGACATGCTTGAGACTACGCGAGAGGGAGCAAGAGAGGAAGAGAGAAAGCAAGCTAGACAGAGACGAAGATAGAGAGGAGGAGAAAGGCCTGGAACAATGGGGTGGGCTACAGTGGAAGGGAAGAAGGAGTGAATGAGGAGAGAGCGAGTGAGTGAGGCGGAAGAAGTAGAGGAAGGGAGATAATCGAACTACAGAGACAGAGGAAAGGAGAGAGAATGGAAGAGTGTGAGACAGAGAAAGAAATAACCTTGCCACTGCTAGCGTCTGTGAGCTAGACGAGAATGTGCAATGAAAAGCTCTAAGAGTCCTCTGTGGTCGGGGCCCGAGGCCGTGCACAAAGGCCTGTAGTTGCCATAGGAATAGCATATCCATGGCAACAGAGGGAGCTGAGGGTGAACGGAATTAACACGGGCGTGTTGGGTAACAAATGAAATTATCGGGAGGGAAGAAACAGTGACACATTTCCTGTTTAAGCTGCATACTTTGCCCCATTTAATCATAACATCTAATATTAATGTCTTGTGGTAACATCCTGGTGCTGGAAAAACATGGGTTTTCTTCTCATTCAGGATATAACTTTGCAACAATGTGACACCGTAATTAAACAATATAGGAAGACATTTTATTTTGCTTTCTTGTTTTACTATCAGCAGAAGGACAAAAGGAACCCTTAACCCTGTAGGGAGAGCTTGGCAGTCTCCACGAGAAAAAAGCTATTTTAGGTTTAGGGCTTTGGTTTAGGCGAAAAGTCACCAGTGGAATTAGAATTAGAGTTAAGTGTTACAGGTTAGGATTTTGTGGTTAGTTTTCAAGTAAGCTGTTAGGCTTTGGTGGGGATTTAACAGTTATGGTTAAGGCAAATAGGATTTCAAACAGGAATGCTAAATTGGCATGGTTATCACTTTTGGTTACCACTTTGCAAATTTAGGAAGCAGCAATTACACAGTCCACATTTTCTTTTAAATTACAAACAACAAGCATAAAAAATGTACACATAAAAGAAGACCAATGATCAACAAATCAGCAATATGGAGTGGTAAACTGAACAAAAAAAATAAGGAAACCTTAAATCACTCATGGGGTCTGGATGAAGGAAATATATTAAAGATCTAAATGTTTACGGTACATTGTGTAATCCGCTGAGAACAAAATGATGCAACAACATTCAGTGGAAACTCAAATCAAAGTATCTCATAATGTAACTCAGTAGTGTGTATGGCCCCCACATGCCTGTATGCACTCCTGACAACGTCTGGCCATTCTCTTAATGAGACGGATCTCCTCCTAGACCTGGATCAGGGCCTCAGGGAGCTCCTAGAGACTCTGTGGAGCTACTTGGTGGCGTCGGATGTACCTATACATAAAGTCACAGAGGTTCTCAATTTGATTCAGGTCTGAGGAATGTGAGGGCCAGTTAATGGCATCAATACTACAGCAAACATGTTGTAGGGCTCTGGCAGTGATCCTCCTCGCACAAAGGAGCAGATCCCGGTCCTGCTGAGACACAGCAAACCTTTGAATGGCACGTATGGATGACCCATCCTGGAGGAGCTGGAACCTGAATGAGATGCAGGTACCGCCTCATGCTACCACTAGAGACAAGGACAACGCCAAACTAGAGAAGAATCAGTCAGGAAGGATAAGGGGAGACCAATTGTCTGTAAAACCATTCCCTTTTTGGGGGTTGTCTTGCTGTTGCCTCTCCAGTGCACCTGTTGTCACTTTCATTTGCATCAAAACAGGTGACATTGATTCACAATTGCTTGTGCTTCCTAACGGGACAGATTGAGATCCCTGAGGTTTAATTGACTTGGTGTTATACTGGGATGATTGTGTCCCCTTTTTTCTCTTTTAATAATGACAGGTCAGGAAATATTCATCGGCTAGGTCTATATTTTCTTATAACAAACCCAAATATTCCTTTCAACACACATTTCAAATCTGACAATTCAGTTTTTAAATTGATGAAAATAAATATCTATGGGAAAGTATTTAAAGCAGTGGAGTAGGAAACTTATTGTCATCTGACCCACGGGGTTTACAAAGTCTTTGCTTTGTGACAAACCAGGCTTTCTTCATGATGTCCATTCCCCAACTCCAGGCTATGGTCATTATGTCAACAGATAATGTTAACATCTTCCTTTTTTTAAAGTCCTTAGATCCTCAGAAGGTGTTAAGCTATTTTAACATCTCTATGTAAAATATATTTCAAGTTTTTGATTGATCTTGTGAATATCTTTGTGTGACCGTGTCTATGGTGAGACAGGGAGAAAGAACAGACGGAAACACAGACCTATCCTACAGAGTGACACCCCCACTATGTTGAGTTCCACTGTATGGAAAACTCTGTGTTCCCCTGCATAACACAAAGGAAAGACTGTGTCAAATCAATGATGGCAGACATTAAAAATGCATAACACTACCTTCCTGTATTCAACTTCAGCTGCAGTTGATGCCTCACTCTGTTCCTCTATATCAACAGCATGTAGCGCCAATTAGCCTAGGCTACGAGGGCTGAGAGAGGCCCCCTGGTGAAGCCAGGCTGTCTGAATCATTCATGATCAGCTAAATACTGTGGCTAATATCCTCTTCCTCTCTGTGGCAAAGGGCTGTGGATGTGATCTGCCTTCCTGTATGTCCATCTGTCTGTTTGTCAGTCAGTCTGCCTGTTGCTCTTCCCACATGCATGTCTGTCTGTCACTCAGGGTGGAGAAGAGATCCATTAAAAATGTGCAGTGGGGCGATAATGAGCTACACCAAATTAAAAGGGATGTCCTGAATTCGTCGCCACCTAGTGGATGATGGCAATCTTACAGCAACATGCATTCACTTGTTTTACTTTTTTGGTCGATCAGCAATCAAAATCTAAACGATATTTAAAACATAAACAAAGATATATTGGCACAATGTTTTTTTAACACTATTCAGTGCTTGTTTTCTCACTTCAACACAAGTCGAGAGATTGGTGTAGGATTTCAGTGACCAGGCATTTACAGAGGTTTAGAACCTGCACTTCAATCACCAGGTTTTTAAACCCAAAGTGCCCTACCCACTTTCCCTGGAAGGATTCTCCATCAAAATCAGATGCGGTTTTGATTGCCATCTTAAATGTCGGTGTTTAGAGTGCCGCCACGGTCAAGTGTCTTAGTGACACCGATGGAAGAGGCAGAGTGCCGATTTGTACATTTTACATTATGCCCCTTTAACATAGTGGAAACATTGTTTGAATGAATGGTCAAATCCTGGCTGTCTAAGTAGCAGGGGACTGCCAACAAAAACGACTAGTGTGGGTTTAAAAAGATTCGGCACCTTGAAATACTAATGATATCTCTGAAAAACAGGTCAATCCTTGACATCAGTGGTCTTTAGCCAGGAGTACTTCTTTTTCTGGAAGACTTTTTTGATGCCAACATACATGGGCCCCTTAACACCTTATGAGACTCCTCACAATGTGAGCGCTGTGGGGGTGTTTGGCCCCCAACACCTTGTGAGACTCCCCACAACGTGAGCCCTGTGGTGGTGTTTGGCCCCCTAACACCTTGTGAGACTCCCCACAATGTGAGTGGTGTGGTGGGGTTTGGCCCCTTAACACTTTGTGAGACTCCCCACAATGTGAGTGGTGTGGTGGGGTTTGGCCCCTTAACACTTTGTGAGACTCCCCACAATGTGAGTGGTGTGGTGGGGTTTGGCCCCCTAACAACTTGTGGTCCTCCCCACAATGCGAGTGCTGTGGGGGTGTTTGACCCCTTAACACCTTGTGGTCCTCCCCACAATGCGAGTGCTGTGGGGGTGTTTGACCCCTTAACACCTTGTGGGTCTCCCCACAATGCGAGTGCTGTGGGGGTGTTTGACCCTCTAACACCTTGTGGTCCTCCCCACAATGCGAGGGCTGTGGGGGTGTTTGACCCCCTAACACCTTGTGGTCCTCACCGCAAATCTGTCATCTCCTTGATGACTGCTTGAATTGGAGATCACCTATATTATGACCGCTTTCGATTCTGTGTACGCCATGTTTGGGACTGAAAATTATAGCGCAACCATTTAGTTATACTGTGTTCACTGAAATATGGGAAGTAACATTTCTGATCTACATCCTTGATAAGATACATAACATAAAAAACTATTAAATACTTGATTGTGAATAAAATCTTGTGCCTAGTAAGCTTTTAACACAACTGACATTAGTAAACCAAGCCTCCCAAGCTATTTAGCATTAGCCAATATACTTTAGCTACTGAGCTAGGCTAGTTACTACGATGGACTAGCTGACTATATCGTCGGATATGAAAAACTAGCTTAATTTGTTTGATTTAACATACTGCTCTTGACATGCTGTCTGTATATATTTGGACCGAGGGTAGTCGGAAATCAGTCTACTATAAAAGCACTGTAGCCAGGGCAGCTGGCTTTGTGAAATTTTACTTCAGGTCACAGGTAGCTTTTGTGACATTCTTTGTCCAAGTTCCTAAATAATGACAATTGAAGCACAAAACACTGCAAATAGTTGTACAATGTCACACCTCTCAACCTTTCTGTTGTTGCAACCCACAACATAGCGGATTGATGGCATTGTCACATTTTGGGGATTTTGGAACTCTAAAATGTGAGGTTAGAAAGGCAATGTCCTGTAAATTAGCTTTGCAAATGTTGTAATTTTGTCCCAAACGGAGCGTTGTACTGGTGGTGTGATGTCACCGCGCAAATTGTAGAGTAACAACACCTTGTCCTGTCGTGATTTACACGCTGAAATGCGGTAAACCTAAACAAAAACACATACCTATTTTAAGATTCCTTAAGAAATAAATAAATGGTGAAATGTGAAAAACAACACCGCATGGTTTTATAGGGATTAGGACATGTCGACTTTATCAGACTAGCATTACCCATACGAGCCACCAGGTGGTGTAGATATTAATTTGCATTTGTCAGAGATTGCAACTCACCTAACTGATGTAGAATACACTTTAAGAATTGCATGCTCGTTACAACGTGGTCTGAAATATTACAACATAGAAAAAATGCTTCTCTATCTATCATTTGAATATACAAAAGTTCAAAGCAATGTCATTGGGTAGATCAACAGGGTTTTCAATCTCTTTTAGTAGTTGGAGAAAAAACTATCGGTAAATTATGTTAAATCTTTTATTTAAATCGGCTAGTATAAACTTGTATGATTTATCGACGTTGAAGTCGTACGAAGGGAAAATTACACACGTTATGGTAAAGAGCATCACCTTCTGGTCAGAGGAGGGATTGGGCTATGTAGGTTACCATTCTTCAATATAATCCAAGCGCGTAAGGTGTTTTAGCGGCAGGGAGACATTTTTAATGGCGAAAACGCTTTCATCATTATTTATAAATCCCAAAGTTCTGTGGAGCTTAAATAGTGAGGTTTCTGCACCGTAAACCTGGAGCGAGTTCTCATATACAGCCTACCAACTCAGGTGAGTGCCTACGAGATAAAAAGTTTTGATGCACCTGAAACGCGTATGTATCATCTGGAACAAACTTCAAAGCTCGAGACGGATTTAGTCTACGGTGTTTATTAGTTTTATATAAATTATGATTACGACTGGGTGTTTATTCTAAAGCTATGTTTCAGTGGCTAATGTAATGGATTACCTTGTCCGTAGGTTCCATGTGCATTTTATAACAATCTCGCCCAGGATGCGAAATGGTAAAAGTTGCGTCGTTCCGCCACAAAATAAATCTAACCGAGTGAAGTAAATTCATGTCGAAAACCTGTTTAATAATGTGTTTTAGTAAATCGAGTCTTTTTGGGGTTTGTCCTAAATCATAGAGGATTATAATATTTTACTATTTCATGCATGCATATAAGGAAATTCACGATACAAAATGCCCATACATTTCTTTTCGTTTTATGTGAACATACCTTCTTCAGGTATTTAAACTCCAGATGGAATAGTTTGTCTGTCAGGGACCTACTCATATTTTCTTAAACCCCCACCAATATCTTATATCTACTAGTAAAACATTACTATCACAATTTAGTTTATTTATCCAAGCAGAGTTCATTGACTTATATTAAAGAGACACTTGAGTCCTGTCATATCCTTGATTATGTTGTAGGCCTTGCTCACCATACAGAGCTTTAGGCAATTAATGACATACTTATTCATGACATGTAAAACTCCCCACATATCTAAGTCATTGTACTTCCGTCCTTGTATTATTTAAATGACATCCATCAGCACCTCAGAGGCCACGTCTGTCTGGAATCACTGCTAAACTATGTTTTGTTGGACTTTGTGATTACCAAATCCATCCTGACTTGATACAATTTCATTCATGTCCCATATAAAGACAACATTGGGGGAGGTGACTTGAGTTGCCTTGAGTTACACATTTACATTCCAACTTATTTGCCCCATTCTTACTGAACAGTGGGACCTCCTTTCTACGTGGAGGGCAGTAGCTCAGCACTGAGTCAAGTTTTGTTTGTATGTCTGGCTAGACTTTCTGTCCAGGAACAGAAAGTCCTCACAGACTCCTATATGGAAGGTTTTTGTAGTTTGAGATAATCGTTGTATTAGCGTTCAGTTCTCCCAGTCAGCACATTTTATCATCAATGTCCTGAGTGTTGGGCTTAAGATTGGGTGTGGCCCATCATGTTCCTCTGAAAGATCCCACTTTGTAAAGGAGTCGCTGGTTTAGAGGAAAACCAAATTCACATCCAATCCATCCAGCCTGTTGAACCACCCTCAGGGTAATGATTGTGATTCATATGTTGATATGTGTGAGACATCAGTATGTCATGTTAAGACATTTTTGGAGAGCATTTGGAAGAGCCTGGACACATTTAAATGGTCTGATCGTGTGACGGTTGTTCCCCATCTCTCCGAATCCACCAAATGCTGGTATTTTTTTGTCTTTGTTTTGTATGAAGGCACTTGTATAAAATTTGCGTTGTAGTCCGTGTAGAAACCAAACTGAACAGTTCTGTTGTGGCATTGCTTTAACTACTGAAACACTGTAACCTATTCTCTAATACACCAGATTGGAAGCCTGTGTCCTGGGGACATTGTTCATTCTTTAGCAATAAACCTAGAAGGATGGAAATGAATCTTTGTGTTTCCTTCCAAACATTCTGCTGTGTGGGCATAAACCAACAACTGAGCTCTTAACTGAATTTGTGTGCCCAGTCACAAGGTCCCACATGGTCAGGCTTGTTGCCTCATTTGACAGTAATTAGAAACAGTTGACTTAGTGGCTAATCTGATTGTAGTAATGGGAGAGCTGTGTATGTGACGCTAACCAACATTTTATCAATTTGCATTGGGGAATGTTCAGAATGGACTCATGGGATCTACTCCTTAAAAGAAAATGCTAAATGAAATGATTTTGTAAGCTCTGTAGGGAAGGCATTGGTGAGTTGGTCTCTTACAGGGGATCTAACTATTGTTGACTATAGTATAGCTGTTAGAGGTTTTTGTACAGTTTCTGGTTATGATTTTGGGCAAACTGGAATTCAAACATTTGTGGAATATTCTCTGGCTTCCGTTTTAAAGCTTTCCAAAATGGTGGATTCTTTTCCTTACAGGTAACATTGTAGACATTCAGCAGACATTCTTATTCAGAGAGTGTATTTGTTTTCATATGAGTCCCCCATGGGAATTAAACCCACAGGCATGGCGTTGGAAGTACCTTGATCTACAGGCTAAACCACACAGGTGGGTGATTTTTAGATTAAAAGAACATGACATTCAGCCTGTTGCTAAGATTGCAATGAAACTAGTGTTGCAGTTCCTAATTGGTGAAAAGTAAATCTGTTCTCAATGGCCTTCCAGAACACCACACCTTGTCTGGGACTATAGGATAAGTTAATGGCCTGTCTATAGAGGTGATGAAAGAAAGAGGGACTGGCCTCTGTGAATACTGCAGATTTGCCTAAACATTAGCCAAATGGGAGCGTGTATCCGTCAGGTGTCTGTTGGGTTTGTTCCTTTTAAACATTGCTAGGGAAATTAATAGACATTCATTCTGTTAATGCTTTGAACGTGTGTTTAGATTCCACTCATTCCAGTAGGCCTTGCATTCCGACGTAAGGATAAGTGACAACATTTCCCCCCCC
>JACXGK010007236.1:0-26045 GCA_016801125.1 Novumbra hubbsi | reverse complement strand
TCCCCTACAGCAGAAGACCAACAGCATATTAGGCATCTGGTGCTAGACACCACACACATGTCCCCTACAGCAGAAGACCAACAGCATATTAGGCATCTGGTGCTAGACACCACACACATGTCCCCATGTCCCCTACAGCAGAAGACCAACAGCATATTAGGCATCTGGTGCTAGACACCACACACATGTCCCCATGTCCCCTACAGCAGAAGACCAACAGCATATTAGGCAGGTGGTCATAATATTTTTGCTCATCAGTGTATACTGTTATTATTTTCATTCTTTAATGATTAATTTACGGTATGCACAGTGGGGAGAACAAGTATTTGATACACTGCCGATTGTGCAGGTTTTCCTACTTACAAAGCATGTAGAGGTCTGTCATTTTTATCATAGGTACACTTCAACTGTGAGAGACGGAATCTAAAACAAAAATCCAGAAAAATCACATTGTATGATTTTTAAGTAATCATTTTATTTAAATACTTATGATATAAGTATTTGATACATCAGAAAAGCAGAACTTAATATTTGGTACAGAAACCTTTGTTTGCCATTACAGAGATCATACGTTTCCTGTAGTTCTTGATCAGGTTTGCACACACTGCAGCAAGGATTTTGGCCCACTCCTCCATACAGACCTTCTCCAGATCCTTCAGGTTTGGGGCTGTCACTGGGCAATACGGACTTTCAGCTCCCTCCAAAGATTTTCTATTGGGTTCCGGTCTGGAGACTGGCTAGGCCACTCCAGGACCTTGAGATGCTTCTTACGGAGCCACTCCTTAGTTGCCCTGGCTGTGTGTTTCGGGTCGTTGTCAAGCCACGAGCCATCTTCAATGCTCTTACTGAGGGAAGGAGGTTGTTGGCCAGGATCTTGCGATACATGGCCCCATCCATCCTCTGCTCAATGCGGTGCAGTCGGCCTGTCCCCTTTGCAGAAAAGCATCCCCAAAGAATCCCCAAAGAATGATGTCTACAATTTTATCCCTGATGTCCTTACACAGCTCTCTGGTCTTAGCCATTGTGGAGAGGTTGGAGTCTGGTTGATTGAGTGTGTGGACAGGTGTCTTTTCTACAGGTAACCAGTTCAAACAGGTGCAGTTAATACAGGTAATGAGTGGAGAACAGGAGGGCGTCTTAAAGACAAACTAACAGGTTTGTGAGAGCCGGAATTCTTACTGGTTGGTAGGTGATCAAATACTTATGTCATGCAATAAAAAGCAAATTATTTACTTGAAAATCGTACAATGAGATTTTCTGGATTTTTGTTTTAGATTCCGTCTCTCACAGTTGAAGTGTACCTATGATAAAAATTACAGACCTCTACATGCTTTGTAAGTAGGAAAACCTGCAAAATCAACAGCTATTTGCAGGATGTTTCCTCACCTATTCCATTGTGAGAAGATCGTGTCAATAATCGTAAAATTCCAATTTACATAAGAATATCAATAATAAATGCATAACCAAATGAATAACAGTAATAAATAAACACTCCCCGTCTCACCCAGATGACATCATGGAAGGAGCGTGCTTTAAGACAGGCTCCTCAACCCCCAAGAGGTCCGGATCTGCTGCTGGGCTCCAGAGACCCAGGCTCAGTGTGGACTCGGCCTGTCCTGCCGTGGACCTCCCCAAGCTCAGCTCCTCCCTGCCTGGGTCGCTGCACTCCAGCCCGGCCATCCTCACCTCCACACAGACCCCGCGCCAGGGCAGCCACACCATGGACTTCTTTGAAATGTGTGCCAGTCTCATCACCACGCTGGCCCGGTAAAGAGCGCCCGCCCTGCTGGGTGACTGGAGTTGACTCAACGCACGTCGTGAGGAACATCTCCAGGTGGGACTCGAAAAACCTCTGTCGGAGAATCCTGCCCTGGTCTTTTAGATGGAACGTCTGTGTCACCCTGGCCTTGTTCGCCGTTGCTGTAGAAATCTGACCGCGGTTGCACCACAGATTTAGGGCGTGTTTTGTGTGTATGTTTGGGCTGGGAGAAGGAAGCTGAGCCTGGATCTGTGGTCAGGGGTCGGTGTCTCTCTAGAGCCAATCTGCTCGTCGGAAAGATTAGATGTTGCGCTTGTTTGGGCAGGGTCACGTTGCCTCAATGAAATATGGGCAGTTCCTCACACATTTCTCTCCACCAATCAGCTGCTGAACAGCCATCACTTGTAGAACAAACACGCAACATTTAATTCCTGGTTTAAATGTTCTTATCCATGTGTATCATATATTTATATTATTATTACTCTGAATTGTGGAGTACTTGTTGAGACTTTGTTGAGAAAATGCTACATACCAAGAAAGGATTGTTATTAGGAAATCAGATTCTTATTTATTCTTAGAGATTTTATATATATATTGTTTGCAATTACTGCTTGTATTAGAGAATTCTATTCTGAGATTGAACAGATTTTAGAAGATGAGTGGTTTTTAAGATTGATTAGCATTGTTGCTAACAGGGCTAGCTTGCGAAGGAGGGGAGGAAGGAATGAAAGCCACAGAGGAGTTTAAGCCACGGAACCTTTCTCCATGTGCCTTAAAAAAAGAATGATAAAGAATTGATGACAACTTTCTTTTGTTGACAGAAACAATATGTAACCAGGTGGTGTGTGTGTGTGTGTAGTGGTCAGACAGACACAGTATGTAACCAGGTTGTGTGTGCGTGTGTGTGTGTGTACACCTGTGGTGAGTGTAGTGGTCAGACAGACAGAAGCTTATCCAGGAGAAACACCTGTAGTTAACTGTCCTGATAGGATGTGAGGTCTGAATTGCAGGTAGAGAAGAGTTATAACAGACCACCCAGAAGTGCTATAAACGTCTCAAATGCTGTAGGTGGCACACTTCTCTCCGGTCTTTATTGCTGGAGATTTGTCCGTCTTTTACTAGATAGTCTTCCAGACTCATGTCAGTCTGTTCCGGCCTTCCTGTTTGTTTTTGTGTCTGTGTTGTTCCACTCGAGCCAGTGAGGACAGGGCATGTTAGGGTGTTTGTTTTGTTGTGGTTTGTTCCAGTACTATGCTAATGTTTCAGGTCTATACTCTGTGTATCACCAACGTCAGAATTAGGAACAAATGAAACTATAGACTGCCATTCAATGAGAGGTTGGTGCCACAGAATAGAGACACTACTGAAACATCTCTCTTATGTGCTCTTATCGCTATGTTTCCTTACCTTATGTCCTGTCACTTTTACCATCATTGTGTTTCCCGTCACCTTGTTTCTACTTGCCTTGTGTAACAGTTGGGTCATCACATACTTATTTATTTATGTTGTGTGTTTGGTTCCTTGTTCATTCTTGTAAAGCGTATTTGGGTCCCTGAAAAGCACTATATAAATATAATGCATTATTATTATTATTATACTCTCTTCCGAGAACATAGTCTGTTTTCTATCTATAGTTGTTGTTAGGTCAGGGAGAAACTATGCCCCCTGCTGGCAGACTCATGCAATTATTCAAAACAACTCCTGTGTCTTTTGCTCATACTTTGGGAATGTATTTCCACACGACATTCTACAGTAAGTAAGACATGCACGCCTAGTCTGCCGTTGTGGCTCTACATCATTACATCAATTAAGGCGTGTCATCACTGCATCTAGAAACCAAAGTGTTCTTCTCTGTCCACGTGATATCAGTGAAATATACCTTTCCTTCCTCTGTCCATGTCCATGTGAGTGAAATATACCCTTCCTCTGTCCATGTATGTGTGAGTGTGAAATATACCTTTCCTTCCTCTGTCCATGTCTGTGTGAGTGTGAAATATACTGTTTATCTTAAGTGTTGTTTTCTGTATTATATTTTCTGCATGGTGTTCCTGTTCTGATTTGCACTTTACAGAATTTCTGTTGTAAAACACAATAAACCGGCGTACACAGTTGACCACTGATTTAATTTTTTTTATTAAATGAGATCCTTCAAGCAGAGCTGGTGGCTCAAAGGACACGACTAAACATTACAGCATTAAATGTCTTCATGTGGCTCTAATACTTCATTGAATTTCAATGGATGAATGTATGTGTACAACTGGGATTTGTCTAATATATATATATAGACAAATCTCAGTACATACATTACATATACACACTGACATTAGACAGAAACTATATTGGAGCCGACTGTTAAGTCTGTAGGAAGCCACTTCTGACTAGAGCTCCCTTGTGTGACGCATAACAAATATGGTGTAATTTTAGACAAAAGTAAGATGTCAATTCGTTATTACAACTTAATACACAAACACAGGCTATACAGATTATACAGTGGAACCTTAACCAATGCATGCATGGTATCCTATCATTGTCTAATTGTATAAAACTTAGGTTAGTATAGATATTCATCTCATTATCCTGGATGGACAGCAGAAAGGATTCAGTCCGAAATCACGCTGCAGCTTGACACTTTAAAGGTCTTTTCCCAATAATCTTGAAAGCGATTCCAGAAAGGGTGGAAAAGCTCCATTGTCCACGAGAGCGTTCGGATTCAATCTGGGCATAAACCACATTATAAAACAGAAATATTGTCCATGCAGATTTTCCCGACAGAGATGCTTCATGTCTCCGTAATCCAAAGCACAGAGATGAGTGACACTCAGCAACTGACCACCTCGCTATTCTTCCACATAGATGAGGGACACTCAACAACTGACCACCTCACCATTCTTCCACATAGATGAGTGACACTCAGCAACTGACCACCTCGCCATTCTTCCACAGTTCTTCAGCTGCCCAAAGAAGTAACATACAAAAAGATGTTCAGTCACTGACTGGTGCTGGTAATGTTTCTGACCAATTGCCTAACCTATCCATGTTTGGACCAGCGGCTCACTAAAGCAAAGCAACTTTCTCACCTGTAGAAGTTAGTTATTCTACTAAGCATCACAGTCAGCATACTGGTCAGGGGGTGGAAGAATAACTGTGTCCGGAAGCTCCAAGGTGGCTTCCACTTCACGTCTACTCAGAAGATGTAAACATGAAACTGTCAGTCACACACCCCCCCGCAATGACAAAGCTCCCTAACAGTCCCAACCCAAGCAAAACCAGTCTGACAACAGATTTCACAACAAGACATGTCTTCATCGTTACTTACGGGTGCTCAGGCTCTGGGGGTTGTAGATCCACTTTGCCTAAAAATCCAAAAAGGAAGTATTCTGTCATCTGAGCAACAGAATTCCATTCAGTGAATTCATGAATTTTAACAACATTCTTAAAACCTATATGACACGTTCTATGAATAATCAGGGCCAGGCTAACTAGCACATGAGGTATTTATTAATCAAACATGTGGAATGTACAGGACCTAGGATCCATTTCTAGGTTCTGACTTACAGGTTGGTGCTTTTGGTTCGAGTTCTTCCAGTCTTTAAGTGAAACAGCAGACGAGAAGAGAGAAAATTACAGGTAACTGTTTTCGGGAAGAATGTGTCCACCTTAATTTGAGTGTCTGTGTTTGTGTGTACGGGCCTCAGTGCTCACACACCTTTCCATTGGTTCCTCAATAACAGGTTGGTGGAAGAAAGTGGCAAGCTTTTGAAGTGCTTCATGTCTCGCCCTGCAAAACAGACACTCATCAGACACACATCAGAAGTTAGACATGCTAGCTGCTGGACAGGAATTCCTATTATCTGTGTGTGTGTGACTCACTGTATGTCCGTGCCATCTGTAGTGGTTTCACTGAGTGTGTGCTGGTGTTGGAAGCTAGGCTCTTTGGTTCCTGGGGCACAAAAAAAGCACAAAATAATGTGCCTTTTTAACAGCAACATCATCAACAGACTGGAATCCCTTCAGCCACCCCGTAACAATCATTGTCTTAATTCATCCTGTACCCCACACACTTCTAATTCTGGACAGTGAAGGCATACCAGTGATGGGGGGTTGCCCTGGTAACAGTTGTAGGTTTTTATACAGTGACAAAGACCAGTGTGCCAGTTTAAGTGACCACTGGATGAGGATTCATGCAGGAAGGAGAGGAGTCATGTTTCGTAGCACTCTAGACAGTGTGTGGTTGGACCCTTTCACTCACCCATCTCCGGCATAGACATGGTGCGGATGTGGCCGGTGCTGTAGGGAACAGGGAATGCGTATGCTAAGTCAGATGCAGCGCGCACGTTAAACCCTCACTGTGTAGGTCCTATCAAGGCTCTTGAAAAGCCAGGTGGAAACGGTAATGTTTTACCAGTACTTCAGTCGTATATGGGTACTGACTTTTCTACGGGCTCCTCTTCGGCATAGGACATGGGTTCATCATCATCATCATCACACGTCCACTCCTCGCTGTCGTCTGTGACTGGTGAATAACACACACATTTGAATTGTTTTTTTGGACCCTTAATACAACCCCAAAAAAAGCAGAGACGCTGTGTGAAATGTAAAGAAAAACACAACGCAATGATGTGCATATCATTTAAACCCTATATTTAATAGAAAATAGTACAAAGACAACACATCAAATGTTGACACTGAGAAATGTTATTGTTTCTTGAAAAATATACGCCTACTTTGATTTTGATGCCAGCAACACATTTCAAAAAACCTGGGACAGGGCCAACAAACACTGGAACAGTTTTGTAGTGCAATACAAAACCTGGTGGTACATCTCACACTAATTAGATTAATTGGCAAGAACTCAGTGACATGATTGGGTATAAAAAGAGCAACCTCGAGGATGAGTCTTTCAGAAATAAAGATGAGGATGAGTTTACCACTCTGTGAAAGACTGCACAGGCAAATAGTGCAACAATTTAAGAAAAATGTTTCTCAATGTAGAAATTTAGTTTGGGTTTCTCATCATAGAAGTCTTTGTGCAAAAGACCAGGCCACAACCCAATATGGGATGGGCCTCAGACGGCACTGCATTAAAACATTATTCTATTGTGGAAATCTGTCACGGCCTTGTTGTGTGGCGGAACCAAACGCGGACATTTTTGTAAATAAAGTAAAGGTGATTTAATCCAATTAAACAAACAGATAAACTGACAAGTACTGTAAACGGTAAATGAAAGTTTTAAACAAACATAAACGAACATGTAGCGTATCTACTTGAATTGAACTAAATGAAAGACAAACCGTGAGCTGTTGAGACATTCACAAACAATAAACCACACCGGGTGTGGTGAAAACCTAACCTAAGTAGGCTCCCCAATCAGAGTCAACTGAATGCAGCTGCTCTGACTGGGGAGCCCACAGCGGCATAAAGAGGGCTAGAGGCCTCACAAATAGTCTTGCCCTGAAATGGCCAGGGGCTCGCAGCCAGGGCATGACAAAATCACAGCATGGGCTCAGGAACACCACTGAAAACCATTGTCTGTGAACACAGTAGGTCACTGCATACTCAAATGCAAGTTAAAACTCTGCCGTACAAAGAAGAAACCACATATAAACAAGCCCCAGAAAGGCCGCTCTGGGCCGGAGCTAATTTCAGATGGACTGATGCGAAGTGAAAAACTCCAGTGGACTGACAAATCAAAAATGTTAATTATTTTTGGGACTCATGGACAGTGTGTCCTCCGGACTAAAGAGAAGGACCGTCCAATTTTTTATTAGAGCACAATGCAAAGGCCTGCATCCTTGATGGTATGGGGGTGCATTAGTGCACATGGCATGGGTGACTTGCACATCTGTGAAGACTCTATTAATGCTGAACAATATATTTTGTTCAGCATTAATAGAGCTAGGTGTTGGAGCAACATATGCTACCCTTAAAAAAAGGCATTATGAAACCAAAAATATGACAAAGGAGAACCAGAACTGTTAAGCAGCTGCAAACCTATATCAAGCAAGATTGGGAACATATTCCACTTTAAAACCTACAGCAAACATATTATTGTTAAAAGAGGTGATGCACCACAGTGGTATACAGCCCTTGACAAACGATGAGGTACTTACAGCTTCCTGTGTCTTCTTGTTGGGGACCTTGACTGGTGTTCCCACTGGCCACCTCCCTCCCCTGGTCTCCTGGGTGGCCGTTGTCCTTCCTGCTGATTGCCATCTTCCCAATCACCATCATCTCCTTAATGTCCAGCTCCACCTGATTCACCGAGATGTACCCGTCTACCCGCAGAGACATACAAAGTGTTACTCACAGGCAAAGACACGCCTGTCACGGCTGCAATTAGTACACCTACTAGAACTGAGGCGTGCCAAAATACAGCACATATCACGCCTGATTTAACGGAGATATACTTATTACAAACGCTATAATGGAGTACCCATCTGCACACACACAAGAAGATACGTAAACATGTTCAAGGATGGACCACACACACTATCTGCCCCCTACTGCGAGGTTGGACCAATCTATGTATAGGCACAGGTCAGGGTTCACCGGGCCCTGGGACGTACATGTGTTGGAGCGGTCCCTGGCCAACCATTTTCCCTTGGGGCAGTTTGTGGTCCGAATGATGCCGATGACGTCTCCGTTATTCACAGAGAGGTTGTCCTTACTTCCTCTAGAGGCTATCCTCACTGTCGCCTGGTACATAGCTTCTTCCTGACCGGTTATCTACACACACATACACACACAAAAAGGCAGACATTCGGTATTTAAGGTAGAGCGGTACAACCTAAATCTGATAATCCTGCCATGCCCTGGACCCATTAGTTTGTCCTGGTCTGAACTATTCAGGTGAAGTAGACGAATGCACCGGGTGACATTTCTAAATGTGGTCGTACATCAACAGTCCTGTTCAGTCTGTCACTGGCCCTCGCTCAGCCAGGCCCTGCAAGCGTGGCTGCTTTGTTAACATAAACAAAACACGTTTTTCTTTTTTTTACAGTTGTTTTACCAGGTAATAATGCCAAGAACATATCCTTATTTACGGAAAGGACCTGGGAGCATTGGGGGTTTACTTGTCTAGCTCAGGGAGGGAATGACAGGGTGCTGCGTCACGTCAGCTTGGGGATTACAACCGGAAACCTTCTGTTTACTGGCCAAATACTCCTGACCACTAGGCCACCCGGTCGCCATCTGTGTTGTAATGTAGCGATTCGAGCCTGCAGGAGGTGTGTAGTGTGTGTGTGTACATTTACTGTGTGGTGGGTGTGGGGTGTGTCAGTCCGTGTGTTTCGTGTGTAATTGTACCGGGTATGTGCATGGTGAAGGGCCCATCTCTTCTGATTAACAGAATGACACTGTTTTGTGGGACCAGGGCAGATCTCGTAACTTTCCCAGGAGTCAGTACTTCTCGCAAACAATTTGAGCTGTGATGACTCACGAATTAAAGATAACTCCACCAACACCCATGTCACCTGGTAAGCTCAGCGGAGCTCCCACATCACACGAGTCGTTAGCCGCTACACATCCTACATATAAGGCCATGGGAAGTCCCAGCATGTAGTGTCTATGGTAATGTGTCAAGGTGCCACTAACTGCTTACCTTAAACTTCTTCTTAATGTCATTCTCCTTCTTCTCTCTCTCTTTCTGCTCCTTCCTCTCTCTCTCTTTCTGCTCCTTATGTTCTTTCTTCTCTCTTTCCAACCGTTGTTTTTCTCTCTTTTTCATTTCTTTCTCTTCTGGAGTCTCCGAAGCGGACCTCTTAGAGAACCTGCTGGTTTTTGTTTTTTCCTCCGTCTGTAATAATGATAGGAAGAGACGACACGAGGGACATCTAAGAGTCTAACAAGACGCTGTGACCTGTCTGATAGATGGTCAGCCTTCCCACACCAGAGTCAAATACTTTCAAACATTGAGCTACCAAACAGTCACACAACTCGGAATGTTCCTTACCGGAGACTGAGACGGGGCATAGGGGTCTGTGAAAAGATGAAAGGAGGAGGAGCGGTTAAGAAAAGGTGATGAGGCTTGAGCCGTTAGTTTACATTAGGCGGTGTTATCGCCTTGCTTGAGTTACGCTAGATAAGATGCCACATGAGTGTGATGGCGAGGTCTGCTTAGAAGGCCAATGGGAGAACAGAGACGATACAGACATCTCCACACAGACACACAGCCGCCAAACTGTGTGGACACTAGACGACATGACATACGGCACACATCACCTGACATCCCAAAATGCAATTGGAAAGGGCAGTGTTGGTATCTAAAAGGATTGTGTCTTACTCTTTGTTTCTTTGTTTCTCTTGGTGGGTTGACCTTTTTTTTTGTTGACCTGCTTGGCTGGGGGCATGTCCTCATAGTGGTTTTCCCAGGCTTCATAGTAGCCATCATCTGCCAAGTCCCTGGGGCGGGTGGTAGGGGAGGAGCATACAGTCAGGGAATGACCATTCTAACAGAGAACAACGCCTGACAATGTTCTTGTTAAACTGAGACAGAGCGAGAGCACTAGCTGGTTGTGTTACCCTGCTGCTAGCTGGGAGTCCTGGCTGGAAGGGGAGGCCTGGACCGGGTCCAACTGTTCTGGAATCTCTACGTCTTCTGGAAGCCCAATCTCTAAAATGTACGGTGCCTCCGGTAGTACAGCCTTGGGATGGTCGTGTATCCTGTTCCCCCAGTCTGAAGCCGGTATCTCATATGAGACTGCTGGCTGGAGCTGTGGGGTTTCCAACCTGGATTGTACATCCTCAAACTTGGGAACGTCAAGAGCAGGATGGGCTTCAGAAAATTCTGGAGGAGCGAGAATCTCTACAGATGAGAGGAGAGAAAGAGTTACTCAACAAGAAGAACCAGATCCATACACTGATAATATGCCTACGTAGGTTCTATTGAAGTACACCACTTTAATAATGTGTTCTGTGTTTCATAATAAGTAATCATGGTTGGGCTGAAATACATTTTTACTCATTTTGGCATCATTTTGTGAAAATATCCACCATTGGAACTGGTTGTCAGGAGACAGCAGTGACAGTTTACCTTTCCACAGGGCAAAAAGATTCTTAGCATTTCTTTAGGCTTGGAATCAAGTTTTGGGTAGGAGATAAAATAAGGTTTAGGAATTAGGAATAATATTTGAAAGTTATGTTAGGGTAAAGTTAGGTTTTGTTTTAGGCTTAATCATGGTACTGGTACTCATTTTCTGATCGTCACAAGAATAGTGAAAAGTGTGTGTGTGTGTGTGTGAGAGAGAGATATTTGTCTGTTTTGTGGGTTGTGCCAGTGGCTGGTGAACACTTTAGTGCCAGTGTGAAGACAGGAGGTAGGGATGTACCATAGGCGTTCAGGTCCACGGAGGGGGGTCGAGGGGGTTTCTCTGGCGGGGGTCCCAGAATGGGGGCCTCTGGGAGGCGCCTTTTTGGGGGAGGAGGGGGCACCACCAAAAGGTCTGGTAGTACATCCCCTGCCCACTCCTCCTCTGCGATCCCGTCCAAAGGAGGAGACACCTGTCCTAGTGAAAGAGAGACAGAGACTGAGAGGTTCAATACCAAGGCAGAAGCTCAAGCTAAACCAGGAAAAAGTTGTTGCTGTGACGGGGGACTCTATTGGAAATGGTCTGGTCTAGGACAGGTGGATATTTAAGCATATGGCACAATTATTTGTTGTATATGGCCAATATAACACATCTAAGAGCTGTTCTTAGTCACAATGCAACGTAGTATACCATACCTCTCAGGTGACTTACTGCTCTTATGAACCGGTTACAGAAGTAATTAGAGCAGTAAAAAGTGATGTCATGCCAGTGGTATACGGTCATGAAATCGAACTACCTGGTTTACGTTGATATTTATTATCGTAGTAATAAAAACAATCCCACACCTGGAAACACATGCTGTTCAATTTGAAAAGTCACAACAATTTGAAAAGTCACAACCCTCTTACTTAAAGAGATATTATTTTCCCGAAATTCAATTTGTTCTTATGTGTTTATGTATAATAATGGTGCACCTGTCCACATTGACCCAGGTGCGGTGTGAGTTCACATGGACCCAGGTGCGGTGTGAGTCCACATTGACCCAGGTGCGGTGTGAGTCCACATTGACTCAGGTGCGGTGTGAGTCCACATTGACCCAGGTGCGGTGTGAGTCCACATTGACCCAGGTGCGGTGTGAGTCCACATTGACCCAGGTGCGGTGTGAGTCCACATGGACCCAGGTGCGGTGTGAGTCCACATTGACCCAGGTGCGGTGTGAGTCCACATTGACCCAGGTGCGGTGTGAGTCCACATTGACCCAGGTGCGTTGTGAGTCCACATTTGTATCGGGTGGCTATGTCGCAACATGGTGAACCTGAGTGGTCTAACTTGCCGGATCACTGGCTCAGCCAGAAGGAACCCTCGTCTTACTTTACATCACAATGAAAATGGTTCCATTTTAACCAAATATACATTGAGTGTGATTAAATGAAGCATAAAGGGCAATGTATTGTACATCTTCACAGATGCAGGACATTAAGTCGACACCCTCATTGCCCTTTACAAACTCTGTTGAAACACAAGACAATGCTATGCTTACTATGAAAGACACGCTGTTTCGCTACACCACAATGACAGGCACAAGATAGTTGAAATACCTCTGCCTCCCCACCCCAACCCTCTCATCCATCCTCCTTAGGACAGACATGTTTCTGGAGATAGCATATTTGAACTGCTTTGCTGCTTTGTGTCTGCAGCTTTGCAACAACACTCGTAAATCACCTGCAGCGGGCCAGGCACTCTGTGGTAACCTAGGTCCCCTGACAACCTCCGGGTACCTCAACCAGCCCTTGAATGTAACACTGCGTAGATACATTCATGTCATTCATGTGTAGAGTAAGTTTGAACAGCAGAGTTAACAGAAAATGAAGGAAAGAAGGAACAAGTAAAGAGGGAGAGGTAGACAGACGGGAAGGGAGGACGGAGGCGTCAAGGGAGGAACAAGAGGGAGTTAAAGACTTACTGATGCCGTCCACCTGGGTTGGTTTCAGGGGGGTACGTTGGGGCACCTCGGCCTGGTCATTGTAGTCTATTGGTGGCAGCTCAGGGAGAGATTTCCCCATGGCGGGGCTTTGACTGAGGAGTGGAGGCTGGTCCTCTTGGGTGGAGGTGATAGGGCTAGAGGGGGTGGAGGGGTGGGTGGTGTTCAATAATGTAGATCAAAATAACATAACTGGGTCATTCAGAGGACTTTTAACTCGAAATAACACCTCAAAACCAACACTCCCCTGTGACTGACATATCTGTAACCCTGTCTGACGCTATGAGCAGATGTGTTAGGGTGAATGCTGGTGTTACCGAGTGAGGTCTTGCAGGTGGGTTGTGTACCTGGCATGCTTCCTCTTGGCCTTCTCCAAAGCGTTCAAGATGATGTCCGAGCCCTTTCTTTTTGGGGTGGTCATCTCCTCGGCCCGCCCCAGAAGAGACAGGGGTGTCAGGGGCCGTTCCTGGACCAACTCATGCTTCTCAGGTTGGGGGGACGGGGATGCAATCGTGGAGATCGTCGGGGGAGGCGGGGTGTGAGAAGGGGGGCCAGGGGGAGAGGGCTGGTCAGGAACATCTCTATCCAGGGTAGGAGCAGGAGGTTCATGGGGAGGAGGAGGAGAGGGACTGGGGTTAACCGGTGGGGGTGGGGGGCAGAAGGCTGGGGGAGGGGTGGTAATGATCGCGGAGGGGGAGTGCATGGCCAAAGCTGGGGAGGGTGGCGCGCTGGTGTTGACAAGTGGGGTGGAGTTCTGAGATGGAGATGGCGTGGTTACAGTGGGTGGAGATGGCGTGGTTACAGTGGGTGGAGATGGCGTGGTTACAGTGGGTGGAGATGGCGTGGTTACAGTGGGTAGGGATGGCGTGGTTACAGTGGGTGGAGGCAGCGTTGCAACAGCGGAGGGGGGTGGTGTGGCGTTGACTGTAGAAAGCGGAGTGGGTTTCAGTGGGTGTGGCACGGCGACAATGGGTGGAGGCAAGGTGAAAATCTCAGGTGGGGGTGGTGTGGCGCTGACCAGGGGAGGTGGGGTGGGTTTCGCAGGTGGAGTTGGCGTGACAACAGCAGGGGGGGCGGGGGCAACCGACCGTGACCTGTGTGGCGCAGGAACTCGGGAAGGAGTCGGGGGTGGCGATATAGGCAGGACGGGAGCTGGGATGTTCTGGGCCGGGGCTTTTACCTCCAGGGTCGCAGGAGCCACAGGAGCCGGGGTTTTGGCGACGGGCCGAACGACAGCCGGCTCAGCGATCCTGGTGATGGGGTCAGGTGGAGTGACCACCGTGACGGGCTGAGTTTCTGGTGCAGGAATTGGGATCGGCGGTGAAAAGACAGTCCCTGGGATACTCGGCCCCGGGGCTGGGGGATTTAGTAACGGGGCAGGTATGGGGGCAGGCGGCAAAAGGGCAATATGGTTTGGCGGGGCAGGTTGGTGGAAGGGGCTTGGATTGGGTGCAGCAGCTGGGAGGGTGGGGATTCCAAATGTGGTGAGCGGAGCAAGAGGCTCAGGGCAGGCCAAGTCAGCGCTCGCTATGTCCAGTAGGGGGAGCGGAGAATCCTCACCTTTCCCCTTTTTTCCTGGTTTCAGTGATTTCTTGATGCCCAGAAACCTATTCTTCTTCATTGTTGTGTTTACAGGTGGTGGAGCCCCGGCAACCAGCTCAACACTGCCCCTCTTTGACCCTCCCGGGGACAGCAGTGGCTTCTTGATCTTCAACGACTTTGAGAACAGGTCTGCTTCATGTTTTGGTTTGGGGTCCAACGGATTGGACCTCATGCCTCCGTCAACCTCGTTCCATCCATTCATCCCTCTGTCTTCCTTGTCTTTATCCGTCTTGCCGTCGGTCTTCTTTCTTCCAAGCAGTTTCACTTTCCCCTCGTCCTTCTCCTTTTTGAAGGTGAATCGAGGCTCAATGCTCCCCTTCTCCTGGAGGGACGAGAGGAGGGAGGGTTGAGCGCCAGCCGGCAGGGTGTGGAAGGCTGGGTGCGATGTGGGGCTTGACGTGTGGGGAGACAGGGAATGTACTGGGCTGTGAGGAGGAGGCAGCTCCTTGGGTTTCTCAGGGAGGGCAGGTTTGGTCCCCGGCTGCTTCAGCAGCATCACCTCCTCCTGCTGAAACATTGCCCTCAGGGACTTGAAGTCCAGAGAGTTTTCTTCCTGTGAGAGAAATTGTACACATACCTGAGAGAGGCCCTAGGGATCATAGACAGGTTGCATGTGAGCATTCCCTAATGGTCCCACTCTACTTTCAAAATGTAACTGGTGTGAGATAAAACCTCTATATGACAGCAAAATCCAATGTTCTAAGCCCTGACACATTGTACAGGCCTTCACGACATTTGGCCCTAAGAGGGTATGTGTGTGAAGTCTGTGTGTGGAATACATGCATGTGAAGAGTATGTGAGTGGAGTATATGTGTGTGGAGAGTATGTGAGTGGAGTATATGTGTGTGGAGAGTATGTGTGTGAAGTATATGTGTGTGGAGAGTATTTTTGTGGAGCATGTGTGTGGAGAGTATGTTTGTGGAGTATATGTGTGTGGACTATATGTGTGTGGAAAGTATGTTTGTGGAGTATATGTGTGTGAAGTAAATGTGTATGGAGTATGTGTTTGTGATTTATATATGTTTGTGGAGTATATGTGTGTGAAGCATATCAGAATCATAAAAAACGTAATTGCCAAGTACATTTGCACATACAAGGAATTTTCTTTGGTGCTATGGTGCATGACAACAAAACACAGTAATGGGTAAGTGGTTTGAGGTAATTAAAGTAAATATGTGTGTGGAGTACATATGTGTGGAGTATATGTGTGTGAAGTAGATGTGTTTGGAGTTTATATGTGTGGAGCATATATATGTGTGTGAAGTATATGTGTGTGAAGTATTTCTGTGTGGAGAGTATGTGGGTGGAGTAAATGTGTGTGGAGTATATGTTTGTGAATTATATATGTTTATGGAGTACATGTGTGTTTCAGAGAGAAAGTTGAGATAAGCAAGATTAACTCTGGGCAGAGTTAAGGACTACCTCATTATGCCTAATTTACCTTCAACCTCACCAAACAAGACCTAATAATTTTCTAACATAAGTTATTACAAAACTCATTGTTCTTCCTTGCTCTAAATAATGTGACGTTTCAACAGTATAAATAGACGCACCACCCATTCGACTGTCTGTTAAGACATACATGAGCCTGGTTCCCACGCCACTCTCTATCCTATAAAAATTGTACTTTAAGGTGTACGGATAATAGGCTACCTGCATGGCGATTATGGTATGCAAGTGGGAAAGAGAGACATGTATTCAATTGAATAAAACCAGAACCAAATGTGAGATAAAACCTCTACCTGCTGCATCGTGCGTAATCCCACTGGAGTGACAGCTCTGGAGTAACGTTGTTCCACCTTTCGTCTCTCTCTCGGCCGTGGGCTCCTTCAGCCGCTCATTCTGTTTTTACTCCACTTTTGACTATCCAGGACAAGGCTGCCAGTAAATGCTTCTGCTCTAACTTAAAACTTTACAACATTCTATTCTCTCCGTGTGCGTTCCTTAACTTCTGGGATGGAGGTTTTCAGCCACGGAATGAAGTCAGGTAGGAATGTCTCTCTGTCTCTCTACGTCTCTTCGAAAATATTCTCGGGCACATCACAGAAACAGTCCATCTGGTCCAACCAGTCCCGCCGTGTTCAAGGGCATGATACACTTTCGGACAGCTTTTCAGCTATACGCAGGAATGCGGTCCGTCGGGTTCTCTGTCATATGAGAAGTAGTGGGCAGCGGGGACCTGGAAGATTGTCACATTTCTTTCACCCTCAACATTTTGTGTAACCATTTACGTGTAATGCAGCTCATTATCTAACGAGCAAGTTGTTGTTTATGAGAGAGCTGTGGTAGATGAGAGTGAGAATTAATAATCGCGAAGTAAATTATTTGTCTAGTTATTTCAATAAAACATTAGCAGAGGCACCTTTGTGAAACTACATCAGTTAGACTACTTGTCAATTAGTATCATAAGAATATCCGAAAACAATTCCTTTAGCTTTCAAATGTTTAGAGATGTTTGCTATGACCTCTTTAAAGTTCTGACTATCAGCATATACAATTATGGAATCCCTGGAATGACGAATGTCAGTAAAATGTTATTTGATTAGTACGTTATTTAAAAAGATATTTAAATAAAACGTGTTTAATCATTTCCTATGCAAACTAGCCAACAAAATAAATTAAACAATAATGTATTTTACTTCACTCTTTATATATTTAAACACCTCACGTCTACTGTTTTCTCAGGCCTAGAACAGTTTAATAATGTATCTATTTCTTCCGGGTGGCAGACTGGCCGTCCGGAGTTTCGGGTCTTTTCATGATGGGATGGGTCGACTTTACTTACGTTTGCCTCCTAGCAGCCGCCCACGAAGATCTGAATGTTGTGGGCTGCTCAGCCTTACTTCAAAACCTCTACACCACCGCTACTCACGTGGACAATCCCAATATTTCATAATGTAAAGGGGTGTAGGGACCCATGCATGATTAAATTTGTCCAACATTTAAGCATAACGGGATTAGTCAATATCTTAGGCAAAGTTGTTTTTTTTTGTATGTTTGGTTTTCTAGAGAGGAAAATGAAAAGTGGTGAGGAGTAAGTAATAGACAAACGACGCAGAATGAAGCAGATGCGGCAATATGCAGCCCCATAATGGAGATACTTCGGCCTATTAGGAATACTGGTGAAAATGCTTCTCCATCACACAGGCAGACTCCGCCTAAAGGTTATTTTCCCCAGGTATCAGTGGGGAGAAAAGCCCTAGAAGGCGACACAAACATGTCGTTGTCTGAAGGTTGCTGTAAGTGATAATTTTCTATTAGGCTGATCATAACACTTCAACTTCGTGTTCAAGAAACATATCAATAAAGACTTAAAATCAAAGTGAATTGGTGGGCCTAGGACGTCATTTCTGCCACAGAACAAGTATTTGCTGTGGCGTAGCAGAGTTGTGTTGCGGGGCTCTGCAGTTTGGCAGACGTCCTTAAGGTTTCGAGTAAGGACTTGCCTGGTTGTTCGTCTTGTTTTCAAATTGTATGGATATGCCCTTTGAAAGGCCTACATATTAGTCCTAACCGTTATTGGATCAGCAACAGGCTTTAGGGTTTTGACGCTTGCAACATCTGTATCCTATAGGCCTACTATCTTGCAGGAAACAGATTGCGCATTCCTGTAGGCTATTCATATTTCTGTTTTCCCTGTGTTTGAGTTGACATTCCTTTACCAGCTTTATGCGAGAGAGCATGGTATTTCTATACTTCAACCGCTAGGCTGTGCATACGCATTGGTTGCAATTTGCGTAGAGATACTCACACATTCCCGTCAAGTTCCACGTTGATTAATGCCAACCATTGCGTCAGAACTGGTGTACGCATGGTTTACGCACAATCGGTAGTCGGAAGCGTCTGAGAGGATATCCGTGTTCCCCATTCCTTTGCACTAACCATAATGTTAAGATAATATAACTAACCGTATACCTATAAACGAACCCTAACACTACTTGGCATGCCTTAAAAGTAATCTTATTATTTTCGGGATACATTGCACTTTCTCCCATAATCCTACCCCCTAAATAAATGTGGACTTGTGTACAAAATGTATGGGGATTGATTTTTCTGTTTTTATTACATTTGTGGGAAAATCTGGTTCCCACATGGCCACACTGGAGTGGATCACACACACACACACACACACACACACACACACACACACACACACACACACGCACACACACACACAGACAGAGTATTCAGATCCAGTTATCCATTGGGATGTGTTTAATAGTAACAGTTATACATGGTGAAGACGTAAATCAACCCAAAAGAAATGAAAAATCTTCTAAAAATCCACGGTAGAATGCTGTCGTATTCATAAAGATAAAAATAATGTGTCAATTTACATTAAGAAACCGTTATCTGAGGTAAGGTTAAAATAGGTCTAGAAATGTTACGTAATCAAACAGTGTGTTTCCCTTTATTCCTCTTTCTTCCAAACAGAATTCTTTAATCAATGTGCCTATCCAAAGGAGTCACACAGAGACCCCTGGCCATAAAGTAGAGTCATTGGCATCACAGTTGATGGAGTAGCCTACTAGCAGAAATGTATGGGACAGATAGACAGACAGACAGAGACATGGAGACTGACAGACGAGCGGGACAGGGCCAATGAAAGACGGACAGGCAGACAGACAGATGCACAGACAGGAAGACGCACAGGCAAATGGACAAAAAGATGCACAGGCAGACAGACAGACAGACAGGCAAACGGACAGGCCGGTTGTGAGGAGTGCGATTGTGTTGGAGGTTAAGGCTTCTGTCAGTCAGACTGAAGGATGATAAGAAGTGCAGAGGAGCTGATTTGGGTTTGACTTAAAGAGGTTACAGGGAACATAACGTACATATTAATAAGCATGAGTACAGTCTTGCACAGTAAGTGCTGGTTGGAGGGAATAGACACATACATTCATAGGGTTGAAAATATAAATATGAACCTTGAAAAAAAGACAGACGATGAGCAAAAAGACAGACAGGCTGAAAGACAGACAGACAGGCACACAGACAGACAAACAGGCACACAGACAGACAGGCTGAAAGACAGACAGACAGGCACACAGACAGACAAACAGGCACACAGACAGACAAGGCTGAAAGACAGACAGACATACAGGCACACACAGACGGGCTGAAATACAGAGGAAATGTCGGTATTGCTTGATACCTTCTAGTTGCATAACTGAAGCCTGCCTATTTTATGGCACAGAAGTCATGTGGACAGAATATCTATATTATCAGTAGATGTTATTAGAATTATTATTATTTACAAAATGAGTTTGGCAAACCGACCATCAAGTCCCTTAAAGCCATGTGACAGTGTTACTCCAGCAGAGTTGACTCCGGCGGCTTGACAGACTTAGAAAATAAAAATTCCTTTTCCGTGTTTCTGTTTTAATCCATATTGTACAAAATCTATTATAGAGAATGAGCAGTTCAATCACAGAATTAGTTAGTTTGGCAACATCCTTCCGAAGCCCAGCGGTGCCCGGTTGTTTTGGCAATGTCAGTCCACGCCAGCCAGTGCCAGTTAGGTTGGCAACATCTATGCCCCTCCGTCTGTTCCCTCCGAATCCATCAGAGAAGAAACATTTGGCAAAACACTGTGTTTCTGTGTGCGTGCGCATGAGTCTGTGAGCACTGCATGTGTATACAGTATGTGTGCGTGAGTCTGTGAGCACTGCATGTGTATACAGTATGTGTGCGTGAGTCTGTGAGCACTGCATGTGTATACAGTATGTGTGCATTGAGTCTGTGGGCACAGAACGTGTGTGTGTACATTGCACCTACGTGAGCAGCTCCCAGAGTCTATATCTGCATAGTGATTCAGCAGACACTCACAGGTCAGGAAGAGGAAACTCCAAAACAGCAAGATGTAAAGATTCCAATGAACAGGCCAATCGGATGTAAAGATCCCAAATAATCCGGCCAATCGGATGTAAAGATCCCAATGAACAGGCCAGTAAGATACAACAGTCCCAGCATACCAATCATTGCTCATCCTACAGCAGTCACAGAGTGGGTCCATGTTTGATACCGGTGGAGGCGGTGGGGGGTGGAGGTAAGCGAGGCAACAACTGAACGGGGCAGACAGGGAGTTAAAGAGTAAATAAGAGAGAGGGGGAAGGAGGGAGTGGGTCCTTTGTTAGAGGGGAGGCCCGGCTGCTGCTAGAGAAGAGTCACAGACACACAGACACACAGCAGCGTTGGTCAGCCCAGTGTATCTTTATTTCTTCCCCTTGTTGATCTGGGCGTAAAGAGGATCCTTCCCCTGCTGACAGACTTCCTTCCCCTAGGCAGGCGGAGAGCAGACAGTGTTAGCATGCAAAACCTCAACCCATGTCTTCCTCACTCCCTGATCCAAGTCCTTGTCTTTAGCTGCAACACATGCCATCCCCGATGTCACCACCAGATGGCAGTAGCTCCCCGCTGTCGACACTGACCAGCCTCAGGGGTGGGTCAAGGGGATTGCTGTGTGAGCTCACAAGCCCACAGGCTCTATCTATATATATAGAAGATACCCTCTAACCAGCACTGCAGGGAGTCCCTCTCAACCCACATAAATCTGTCAGACCCGAACACAAGACATTGGATCTATATCTGTCAGGACCTACTATACTGTGTGTCTGCCTCGTGTGTCTGAGGCTAGTATGACTATAACTACTTCACTTCTACAGAGTGCCGTTGTGTGGGAGACTGAAACGTTGGAACATATCCCAGCATGGTTACATGGAGGTGCCTACAACAGTCAGAACTGTGTCATTATCATACACATAATTACACTGTGGGGGGGTTACAGAGGTTCACGCTGACATGCCACTGGCTGATCGGTCCAGCATGCTCATATTGTGTGATGTCAAGACCCTCCTGTCCCTCCTCCCACTCTCGACGGATTGGATTTCGGATTCTTCCGGGGTTTTTAATGAACGCTAATTAAAAAGCAGTTGTTAGTAGGGGTTTGCACTGTCATTCCAAAGTCCTGTGTGTGTGTGTGGTGTGTGTGTGTGAGGCCCGGATTGACTGGCAGCGCCGGTCATCACTCAGCCATTTCTACAGAGGAATTCTACAATTAGGACCAGGTGTAAACAGGTTCCTCTGGGACAGCTGTTAGAACCCAGAGGAACCACACGACCACGTCAGGACAGCAGGGTCATGCGGTCAGTAAGCCGTCACACTGTTTAATAAACACACACTCGGTCTTCCTCCAGCGGATGCACTCACACACCTCCGGGGGCTGTGAGGAGAGAACAAACATCACACACAGACACTGAAATAGGGCCGTGCACACAGGCAACACACAGACACAGACGATCAGACACGGCATGCTATCATCAGATCAAGCAGCAGGCAGGATGAGAGAGAGGGAGGAATGGATGAGGGAGAGGGAGGAATGGATGAGAGAGAGGGAGGAATGGATGAGAGAGCGCAAAGAGAGGGGAGAGGATTAGGAGAGAGATATGGGGGAGAAAGAGATGGAGTGAGAATGGGAGGTTTTGAAAAGAGGGAGGAGAAAGACAGAGAAGGAGGCATGGGAGAGAGAGATGGAGAGAAAGAGGTAGGAGAAAGACAGACAAGGGAAAGAGAAAGCAAAGGAGAGAGAGGGAGAACAGGGCAGCGAGAGAAGGAGCGGTGAATGGAGGAACAGGCAGTCTTACAGTAAGCAGAGGGAGGAACCTACCCAGCACCCAGCCAGCCTCTATCTAACTGTCGGCAGGGGGACTGGTCTGGGCCGGACTAGAACCTGCTGTCTCACTGGGACACGGAGACCCAGACCCACAAGCCTGGAGAGGGGTTGTTGGAGAGGACAGGGGAGAGGGGAGAGAAAAGAAGGAAATAAGGAGGAGGAGGGGAGGAGAGGAAGGTAATATAGTAAAAGGAGAATAGTTGTAGTTGAACGCAGGATATAAAAAGTGGATACCGGCAGCCAGGGGACAGAGTAGTAGTGTACTAAAGGTGAGAAAGCACACACACACACACACACACACTCACACACACACTCACACACACACTCACACACAAATAGAAACACACACATAGACACACATACGCTCACACACACAGACACATACACACAAGAACACACACAGCTGTTATAAAAGCTTTTCAGATTCCAGTGTATTGATTCCTCAGTCTTTACACCTCCCTCCCTAGCCACAGAGAGTGGGAGGGTGTTTTACTCTCTCTCTCTCTCTCTCTCTCTCACTTTCTCTCTGGCTCGATTCCACCTGCTTTATAAGCTTGCATAAAGCAGTAGTTCTAAAACCTCCCCTTAGGGACCTCTAGACATTTCCCGATTTTGCTTTAGTTCTGAACTAGTGTAGCTCACCATATTACCTAATCAAAGGCTTGATAATTAGCTGAATCGGGTGTGCTAGCTGTGGAACAGATCAAATGTAGGGCATGGCCAGGGTCCCCTGGAGAGACAGGAAACCCACTGGTGCGAAGCATAATGGTACCTGTTGCTGTCATTTTTCACTTCACTGACATGCTACTTTCTCAGTTTTAACTTCAGTCTCAAACACACAAATCTAACTAACTTAATCCTAACCCTCACCCCAACCCAAACACCGGACACTTAACTCAAAAAACTACTTTCAAAATTGGAACAGGGACAATGTTGTTTCTCTGGTTTAACCACAGTTAACCACAAATTGTGTGTGCACCAATTTCAGGTTCATGACAGTACAACAATACCATATAATTTCCATTTCTGCCTGTACCTATTATTGGCTCTCCATCTATCCCCTTGTCCTCTCACTCTCTCTTATGGATAGGTGCATAATACATATTAATTGCCCTAGAAAAGAGCCAGTGTATATGGTGCTATGGAGAGAGTGATGGATGGAGCAACCCGCTAACATTAATAACATCTTAATGATCTGTCTGACACCTCCAGCAGCTCATTAACACTTTACCGGCCATGCACACACCAACGCACACACACACAAACCAACAACACACACAACGCACACACCAACGCACACACACACAAACCAACGCACACACCAACGTACACAAACCAACACACACACTAACGCACACAAAACTAACACACACACCAATGCACACACACTAATGCACACCAACGCACCCCAACCAATGCACACACCAACGCACCCAAACCAACGCACACACCAACGCACCCAAACCAACGCACACACCAACGCACACATCCCAACGCACACACACTAACGGACACAGACTAACACACACATCTCAACGCACACATACCAACCCACACACACATACCAACGCACACACACTAACGGGCACACACCAACGCGCACACACCAACGCGCACACACCAACGCGCACACACCAACGCACACACCAACGTACACACACCAACGCACACACACCAACGCAAACACTAACATACACACACCAATGTACACACACCAACATACACACACCAACGCACACACACCAACGCACACACACCAACGCACACACTAACATACACACACCAATGTACACACACACCGACGTACACGCACCAATGTGCACACACCAACGTACACACACCAACGCACACACACCAACCCACACACACCAACCCACACACACCGACGCACACACACCAATGTACACACACCAATGCGCACGCGCCAACATACCAGACTCTAGCCAATCAGAGGGAGTGATGACGTGGCCCGGCGCGTTTCTACACAGCCTATTGGTCATTTCATCACCACACACACACTGGTTCTCACCGCATCCTCCTCCCCACTGCGGCTGGGGCTGCCCTCGACCTCGCCGAACGAGTCGTCTGTGGGGGGGTCGGTGGCGTCTGTGGGGGGGTCGCTGACGTGTGACGCCGATGATTTGGAGGGTGAACACAGCCTGGGGGCCGGAGTCGGCGCTGGAGGGGGAACCACATTGCCTTTTTAAGCCGGACCTCATTGTGAACACAGTTGTGGCTTGCGCTGGCATGTGCTTGTGTTACCAGACTCACTTCTCTAACCCGCCCAAAGGTGTTAACCCGAAACACACATACTGCACATTCGAGATAGAACGGGAACCCGTCAGCCTCCCCAACCCTCCTCCCAACCACACCCTCGAGCCCTGCCCCTGGGAAACACGTAAGCCGAACGCACGTGAGTTGGTGGAGGGCGTGGTGGAGGTGACGGGCGTGAGGTTGAGCTGGGAGATGTCGAAGTCGTCACAGTCCTCCGTGTCGGCGGCCGTGCCCACGCGGCTGAAGTAGGAGCTGAAGGCCTCGGAGGTCCCCGCCAGACAGTGGTGTTGGTCCCCCATCTTAGCCGGCATGGCCGGGGGTTTGGCTAGCTGGAAGTCCTTAAACATCTCCTGCAGAGGACGGAAGAGGTTAAAGCCACAAAGCCTTCGGGGTCTCAGGGGGTTTCGACGTGTTTCAAAGGGACGCAACGTAGCAGGAGGCGCAGACCTTGCTCATCCTCTGCCGCTGTTGCTCTGCGTGATGGGGGCTGGAGGCCGAGGACGGGGCGAGGTTAGAGGCAGCCCCGGAGGCCGATAGGCTGTCGCAGGGCTGATTGACGGGGAGGAACATGGCAGGCATGGTTGGTAGAGATCCCGGCTGGGCTGGGAGGTAGGCTGTAGCAGGGAACCCTGGACACAGGACATTGTTCTTAACGTTGTGTGTGTGAGCCCTCCCGAGTGACGGCCTGCAAACCGCCAATCCCACCGAACGTGTCGCTCTGACGGAGGTCTGTAAGGGTCTCGCTTTATTATTGAAACATTGCCGGGAAGACCAGAGAAATCGCAGATTTAATCCCCCTCCAAACTTGTTGGTGCATGGCGTGTTTGTTGAGACGCATATGCTTAGGTGAGGAACAAACATAACCTTTAGCAAGGTTTATCATCATTAGTGCGGCTAGACACTAGCTTTAAAGGATATAACCGGTAACATTGACCGATGGGTTTTTTAAAGCTCCATCGCAGACTTCTACTCGAAAATCAAAGAAATGTTAATGAGGTAGAAGGAATCGGAGAACACAACACTTGAATCTAACATGGAATAGGTCTCATTTAAACGGATTTGAAATACTAATGTTTCCAAATCTCCAGGAAGGCATGACAAGATTTTTTAGGTATTTCTTTGCAAAACTAGATTTAAGGTAAAACTTACAATTGTGGTTAGCTTTTGTTTTGGGGAAAACTGTTTTCTAACGGCACATATATATACTATCATGTCAGTTCTCACTTAGGAATTCTAGCAGGTGTCTGTGTGTTAGTACCTGCTCCCGTCATGGCTGCCCACTGCTGCTGTGTGGGGAAGAGGTTGGCCTGGCCCCAAATGAGAGGCTGGCCTCCAGGGAGGACCTGGGCCACAGGAAGGGACTGACCCAGGGGAGACTGGACCCCGAACAGAGGACCAGCCTGAGCCGCAAACGCCTGCTGGGACCACACCTGGCCTGGAGGCACCGCCCCCATTGTCACATAACCTGTGCAGAAAGAGGGGTCATATACAGGGACCCCAACACAGCACACCATCTACCACTGGGTCCTACAGGGACCCCAACACAGCACACCATCACCCACTGGGTCCTAGAGGGACCCCAACACAGCACACCATCACCCACTGGGTCCTAGAGGGACCCCAACACAGCACACCATCACCCACTGGGTCCTAGAGGGACCCCAACACAGCACACCCTCTACCACTGGGTCCAAGAGGGACCCCAACACAGCACACCATCTACCACTGGG